>CM025855.1:36308182-36513045 GCA_003952965.2 Morella rubra
TAATTTTTGTAACTATTATTAATACGGGACTTTGTCATTTATTTTGACAATATATACTTAATTGTCTTCTCCAAATTAATCATTACAATATCATACCGGTTAAACTCTACTTGTAGGGCGAAGCTAGGGTTGGTGTCCCCTCAACTCAAGCCCCCAAAAATTAAGAAAAATAAAATAAAATTGTATACACTTTTATTTTCAATTGTTGAGTTAATTTACAATTATCTACTCAATACCAACTCGTTGCTTAAAATAACTTAATCTTAAGATAATTGATCATTTGCCAGCAATAGACTCAAATATATCAAGCTCCATCATTATTCTCATTTGTCTGGGTACGGTAAGTTATATAATTCAAAAGAAGCAGATGTTGTAAACATGGGATGAAGGACATGCCCCATACTTACAGACTACAAACCAAAGTATAGTATTTAAGATACCCCATTAATCTGCGAAAGGATGGGTGATTAACAGCTGGGGTAACTACAAATTGAAGTGGAAGGAAAACAGTGTAAACTCCGGCTGCTAGTACAGCTGACTTGAGCGTTTAGCAAGATCACGTGGTTGCAATCATGACTCCAAAGCACGAGATCTCAAGATCTGTCACTGATCAGCAGTCAGTGTGTGTTTTTTCCCCCTTCAATTTGGGGCGGGTTCAATTCCTTTCTTGGAGGACCTCCACATTCTCCCATCTGCCTCGTGTAAAGTTTGTGATATATATAATATACAGTTATATATCTTTTTTTTTCTTAGTAATATACAGTTATATACCAGCTAGCAAAATATCACGTTAATAAATAAAGTTGGAGTTGAAAAGAAAGCAAGGCTTTTTTCTAGCGTCGCGTTGAGTGGCAAGTGTGTATTTATGGTCGAATCTTCTAATCTACCGTGTGGTATGTGGGAAAATTTTATGTATCCAAAACCAGTTCCACTCTTATAGTATCTAAGCTTGTGTAAAAGATTTTCTTCCCTCTCACATAAACGAGAAGATCAGGGGCCAAGATTTTGCATGAGATCGAACGCAATGAATCCAATATGATTGAACGTATAACTTTTGAAAAGCTCTCATTTTCTTTTGCAAACCAATGTGTAAATCCAGTACTTGGAAGTTGATTTGGCAGAGAAAAGTTTCCTAACCTTATAAAGAAGAAAATAATCTTTTACAAAGCAAGAGCGGCATCTTGATAGCAAAACAATTTTTGTCATTAAGGAAAGAGGATCTAGGTTTATCTGGTGCCAATCTTTTACGTGCAAACTGCAGTATATATCGTTCATGAGAGGGATATAATTTGGTTTTCAATTTTTGTATTCTGATAGATGAAAACCTCCAAAACAAGGTTCCTCGTGCGTTCTTCGTGTTCCTCTCTCTTTCTCTCTCTCTTTATAGCTTTTTTTTGTTCAAAGTAAAAAAAAAAAAAAAAAAAAACTATTGATTATTGAGAATTTTGAGCAAATTTGTGAGATTTTGTGTTTAAATCTCGTGCAATGGTGTTTTCTAGAATGCAAGATGTATGTAGCTCAATCCATAATATTTATTATGTTTGGATTTAGTTTGATTTGTGATGATTAATTTGATTTCGGTCAAATTTAGATTTTGTAGATTTTTTGATGTTTGTGATTTGATTGGAGGGTATTTTAGTGTTGTTGACGTGCTTGTATTGATGTAGCATAATTTGTGTTTCATTTCGGGGTGTTTGGGTCAAATATTTGTGCGATGGGGTAGATTTTGCGAATTTGTTCGTTCTAGGATGAACAAGATCGATTGTCGAAATGGAGGAGCTGTTGAGCCAAAAGTTTGCAGCGTGTCCTAAATCTATTAGATTTTCTTAGCCGAAAGTCTAAGTGCGCCATCTCTAAATCCGACAGTGCCATCTTCGAGGAGTTTGGCTTACAGGCTTACCAGAACAGTTGTGGATGCAATAATTTTTTTCCTTGAATTTGATCTAAGTTATAAAAAAAAACTAACTTTGCATGTGTTTTTTTTTTTTGTAGCGACCTCCGCTTTCAAGCGCGGGCAAGGTAAGACTTGTGGACCAGGTTTGGAGAAGATTCGTGCTTTTGGGAAAGTATTAGTGCACATCCCAAAAGAATGGTGTGGAGGAGATTCTAGCAGCTCTGCCTCCCTTTCCAATAAGATTGGAGTGTCAGTTAATTAGTCACAAGTTTCACTCGCGAGTTAAAAGTGGGTTGATGTTCTAGAAGAAGTGAAAGAGTATATTATGGACTTGGTATTGGTAAGATTGAACGCTCAAAAACATAAGTACTGCTTTTGGTTTGTCATTATAATATTAGATTTTCTCCTACCTTCGTAGGACGATTTCGACATTAAATACATTTTTCGGGTGGACATGAAGACGGTGGTTGACACTATGATGATGACACATTGCATGAACCTAACCGGATGCATGCGTATTTCAAGATCTTCCTTACTAAAGAGGCAACATTGCAAAAGCCCCAACCTGACACCAATCAACAACAATGGATAAAACTATGCGATTTGTTCACCCATAAAGCGTTTGTGGTATGTGCGTGATACAAAGCAGCTCTGCCTCCCTTTCCAATAAGATTGGAGTGTCAGTTAATTAGTCACAAGTTTCACTCGCGAGTTAAAAGTGGGTTGATGTTCTAGAAGAAGTGAAAGAGTATATTATGGACTTGGTATTGCGTAAGCATTGCAACGCATCAAACAACATAATGTACTCCCGCTTTTGGTTGTCATTATAATAATTAGAATTTTCTCTACTTCGTAGGAACGTTTCGAAACATAAATCAGCACTTTTTCGGGTGGACATGCAGACGGTGTTACACTATGATGATGACACACTTGAATGAACCTACACCGGATGCATGGCGTTTTCAAGATCTTCCTTTACTAAAAGAGCGACAAAACCATTGCAAATAGCCCAACCCTGCACACCAAATCAACAACAATGGATAAAACTATGCGATTTGTTCACCCATAAAGCGTTTGTGGTATGTGCGTGATACAAAGACTCATTACTTAAAATTTTAATTTTTTACGAATAATTTTGAAAACATAAAGTAGAAAAAGAAGCAAGCAAAATAAAAAATAAATTAATTAAAGTTGACAATAAACCATGCTTTTGGTTCCCGATCGTTCCAACGCATTCGAGCATGTATGGTAGGTTAATTATTATGTTATTTAATTAAGGGATACATTAATTAACTTATTGGGGGAGGTAATTTATATTGATTAACTTTATTCTATTACCATGTGCAGAAAAATTCGGACATTGG
This sequence comes from Morella rubra, assembly GCA_003952965.2. Classification (NCBI taxonomy): domain Eukaryota; kingdom Viridiplantae; phylum Streptophyta; class Magnoliopsida; order Fagales; family Myricaceae; genus Morella; species Morella rubra. The sequence continues at coordinate 36,311,441 of CM025855.1, forward strand.
CAATGTCAATCTAGGAAAGTTGTATAAGAAAAACTATCAAAGAAAGATGGTGATACTTGCAGTTTTATCTACCATATGTGGCATTTCATTGTTAAATATTTGCAAGAAAAGATGAATGCCTTCCAATGCTAGTGTAATGCAGAAAGGAGAGCATACACCGACATCAACGTATATACCGAGTTATTAGGCAAGCTTGGGATGACATAATTTACTTGTCCAGAGAAAAAAAATTGAAAATGTTTCATCTTTTTCCTTTTTACATTATTTTTCAAACAAAATCAGCAATAAATTTTTAAATTAAATAATAATCCTCTCACAACGATATGTACTTTCAATTTTTTTTTTCTACTATCTGACCTCACTTTTGTATGTTTAAATTTGCCTACAAATATCTTACTTAATTAATTAGTGATTAAGCTTTTCTATATTTTGTTAGATTAATGAGAGAAATTGATCATAATGCAATCATCTTAAGCAAGATTATTTTAAGACGTTGTACAAAATTAGTGCTATAAACAACTTTAGATATTAGTTAAATTTTATATTATTCGGCTCCCTCCAGAAAAAAACATAATAAAAGGAATATTACATCCATTCGGGGGAAAAAAAAAGGGAAGAAGAAGAAGGAAACATTCATGATAGCTGATATCCAATTTTTCATTTCCCTACAAATTAGAAAGCCATGCAAGTGAAATTCATTTCACGTGAACAATTGGAGGACCACGCTGCGTTGTCGTTGTCATTGCCATTGCTACAGCGGATGACCTAAGACAACCCCCTTCAGGATCGACGTAACACGTACAACCCGCAAAGCACTCCTTCCTTCTAACTTCTTTTTTTTTTTTAAATAAAAATAAAAAATAAAATTTGCCCTTGGCCTTGATGTGTTGTCTATGCTGGTGAGGGGTTGTCAGTAGACAGTACGTACCCTGGTCAAAATTATGATTTTTTTTCAGCTATATTTATGGTTTTTCGGTAGAGTTAGGTACCTTCGGGACCATTTCCGAGGCAAAGATGCAGGCAGTGGATCCCTTCGACGAGGACTGACCACAAAATAACTGGACAAACTTTTAGGTTTTTTTTTTTTTTTTGAGAAATTTCATTTTTAATCTTTAAATTTTTTCTTCTTTTTTACAAAAAAAAGTCCTTAAGTTTTAAAATGTGAAATTTTACACCCTCAGTTTAATTACAATTTACAACCTCTCAACAAAAACAATCTTCTATTACTCGTCCGGTAGCCCTCTAGCGAAAAATGCCCACACAAAAGCAAGTTGTCTATGTGGCATTCAAGTAATCCATATTCCAGAAGGAAATTTTGCTCTCTTTTTCAACTGATCGATGATCTCTTAATGTGAACATAGTGAGCATACGGCAGTCATCGTGAATGTGAAAGTCAAACATATATGGATACATGTTCAGACCATGCATGTTTATATCGATATATAGGACTTGTATAGCTTTCACACAAAACAAATGCATTTAATAAGCGTAGGGTAAACACAAATGAGTACTTCTCCTGAAAAGACACTTACAAAATATAAGCCATCATCTCGCATCTGAGCCGGGGGGGGGGGTACTGGCCGGTACACGAAGTTTATGCAGATGAACTGCAAATGCATCATTACTAACGGCTCCAATGGTTCTTCAGAATGGTAAAGTACGTATGATCAATCGATAGAACTGCAGAGAGTAGATTTTGCTAAAACTGAACAGTTTCTTGAAAACGTGCTTCTTTATCCATTACTCACGCATAATAAATCTGAAAGAGAGGTTATGATAAACTTGAAAAAAATGCTATGTTACCTGATCACCCGTCAGTCTTGCTAATCAAATATATGTTTATCGATGCTTACAACTTGGTCAACTACTTAATCTTTTCTCTTAGCAAATAAATCAGATTACATCTCTCAGGGTAATTAACCAATGAAGTAAATGGCACGTCCAGGCGACAGGGTGAGGTGGGGCTACCAAGATTTTAAGCCATGGCCCATATTGTTCTAGAGAGTGCTTACATAAATCTTTTTTTTTTTCTAGATGAGTGCTTACATAAATCAAAATTGAAGAGGGGGGGTTCCGTATATGGGAAACTTTGAGTGTGTACTGGCCTGATAACTGACAGGAACACAAAAGTCGATTAAAGGAGGTGACCCCAATCCGTCGTTTCAGCTGTAGGGGGCCCTTCCTTTCGTCCATATACAACTGCTAAATCAAAAGCCCATTACTTCTTCTTTAGTTACGTACCCAATGTGAAAAGAAAAAGAAAACGCAGAAAAAACAAAGAAAGCCCCAATATTAATTCTATCTTAAATACTTAACCAAAAGTTTGAGACTTTACAAACGTATTTAAACACGTAATAAAGTTTGCCACTTTTTCTGGTATAGGGCGTGTCATTGTTGGGGCCTACACTGTTAATTCGATTATATATCGCGAACCATAGTGGGGACCGGGAGCAGAAGTCATCAGCGCAAGTAACATCTCCTGTATACCAGCGTACGTACAGTCGGCCGTGTTTGTTTCCAGAGAATACGATAACAATATTTAACACAAAAGTAGGGAACACAACTAATTGTGATCAACTGGTCAGAAGCTATGAGGATATCAGATCCACAAAACGGGTAAAAAAGGTGGGACCCACAGCTTGTCTTCTCGTATAATGTGTAAAAGTATATAATATTTGTAGAGTGCGAATCCCGTTGTAAATCCATGCAACGATCGAGGGGCTGGGAAGCATGGGGAGGAGACTTCACCTTTCTACCGCAACCCACCTTGGTATATAACCTAACTAACTTCTAACCCACCTTGGTATATAACTTAACTAACTTCTACTACTTTTCTCTAAATGAAGTACATATCTAGCTTGCTTGGAAAAAAAAAAAAAAACTTAGATAACTTAAATTCTATTATAAATGTAACTGACAAAGATATACCAAATATGTTCATCATTAAGGAATGCCGTGAACGCATTGTGTATAGGGTTGTAAATGAATCGAGTCGTTCATAAACAATTCGAACTTAACTCGTATAAGCTTGACTTGAACTCGGTTCGTTTAATAAATGAGCCAAGTTCAAACATTATTTATAACTCGAATATTAAATGAGCTCAAACTCGGCTCGCTCGAATGTAAACTCGCGAACAAAGCTCATATAAGCTCGACTCGACTCATTTTAGCTCATTTAAAAACTCATATTAAAAAGATACATGTAAATAATAATATATTTATATTCTTACTATTATACATATCCTTATGTATATGCATGTGTTATGGTTTATATTAAATTTTTATGATATTGTCATATTAAGTTACATAAAAATATATATATATATATATATATATATATATATATATATGTATGTCATTTTTGAATATATAAGTATATATTTTGTTATGCACTTTAGTTTAAGCTCGATTTAATATATTTGTTATAACATATGTAATTAAATATTTTTTCATTTATATAAAACAAAATAATTCTAATAGGTTGTCATTTGGTTTGACATTAATGTATGTATATCTATTCATACATTTTGTTATGCATTTTAATTTAAGTTTGAAACACTCTACAAGGGCTGTTTCTTAATTTCTATGTTACAACCACATATATGTAATTACATGTTTTACCATTTTATATTTACTTAAAAATTTAGTTCCTTTAATTTATATAACATGTGTTTCATGTTAGTTTAACATTTTCTTAGTAATTCATAGTCATTCGTATATTTATATAGCTAATATGAAGTTAAAAATTCCTTCGCAAGAAATTTTGCTAATCTTCATCTTCGTAACTTCCATCATTAGGATCCATGATCTAGATATTCAATATATATCAAATTTTGACAAAAGTATAAATAACTAAACTTGATTTTGTACATAAAAGGTTGAGATTAGAGGAGTTCCTTATTATGGAATAGCGGATAAGCATGGAAGCAACTCTAATTTAATTAATAGGTCATTTTTAATATACCTTAAGACGTAGAGTAATCTATACTTGATGACAAATGTACCACTGAGATTTTATCGAGTCAAAATGCAACTGATATTATTGTAATTCATAAGCTAAGAGCAACATCCATCTTTAGGAATAGATGTCTCTACTATTAGCCTATGTTAATTATACTTTAGATCATAAATTTAGAACTTTTATACATAATTACATGGTAATGCGGAGAGAGATTATTTTGTTTTTTTTTTTTTTTTAAATTAAAGCCAAAATTTTGAGTGCCAAAAGTATGGTAATTTCAAATCTTGAAAATATTCTCCCTAATTTTAAAAATACAAAATGAGCTCGAGTTCGTTTGTTTGTTTTGTGTCAAGCTCGAGTCGAGCTCGAGCTTGTTTAAAATTTAACTAGCCGAGTTCAAACAGGAATTTTCGAGCTTTATTCGAACTCAAGTCGAGCTCGAACTCAACATATGTGTCACTACTTGGCTTGGCTCGACTCCTTCACGGTCTTACTTGTGCATATATATGGTGTCACATCATGAAATAATGGCTTCCAGTTTTCTCGCTAAGAAAGTATTTTCTTTCAAAGTTACTATTTTATATATATGCAGATCGAAAAGAGATCACGGATGAAAGAAAGAGAGAAGTTAAAGGGGTTTAAAAGTGGTTAAAGAAAACCATGCATTTGTTAGCTTGGAGCTGCTGTAGAAAAGATACTATATTCTTTACCCTTAAAAAAAAAAAGATATGTTGAGCTTTAAAAAAAACATGGAAAATTAGCTAGACTCTAAACTTGAGAAAAGCCTAGATACTTTTATTATTCATCGTTCTTAAAAAGATGGTGACAATTATGGATTTTTTGATGGTTAGAGAGTTATTTCAAATTTTGTAATAAATAGACAAAAACAAATTGTAGATTCTTTAAAATTTAGGCACACAACGTCGGTCTAAGAGAGTTCACATGAGAAGTTTGGCCTTCGGGACCTAGCTAGCTAGCACCTCAAGACACGGAAAGATCGACATTAAGATTATCTCCGGTCTTTCTCAAAAACATAGCTTTAGAGACCTTTTGTCTAGACGTGAATATGATAACATCCTAATTAAGTGTTTTTGTTTTCTTAGTGGCTTTTTTTTGGCCCTTGTAACTTCTCTGTAGGTAATAATTTAGGACACCTTTTTTTTCGGGTAAGATATTTTACACTCTAATTTTCTTAGGAATTTTTTAGATACTTGTTGAAGGACAAATTAAGACAGTACTGCTACCTGGTTGATTAAAGGCGCCTCACCTACCCTACGAGAGAGGGCAATGTTAAGCCCCGCTGATGAACCCCACGTAGGGAGTAACCCAACAAGCTCAAGTAGTCATTTTCCCCCGCTTACTTCCTAATGTACTGCAATAGGGGAATAGACAAAGACGGGATCAAAGTATTGTACTTGAGATCGTTTCTCTTTTAGAAGGTAAAAGCTATATTGGTAGTAAATAGTTTTTTTTTCCCCTCTACGTACGTCGTAAAAATATTAAATTCTCTATCCTCTATAAATTGTCAACCTCTATCTAATTCACCACCCATCCATCCAAAGAAACAGGGGATTAAATTTTCCCTTGTGATATACTCTCGCTTTTAGGGAGCCATAAAGCTCTTCTACTCGGTTAGTATCAACGATGGGCAGGTCTCCATGCTGTGAAAAGGTGGGGCTCAAGAAAGGGCCATGGACACCCGAGGAAGACCAGAAGCTCTTGGCTTACATCGAAGAACACGGCCATGGAAGCTGGCGAGCCTTGCCTGCAAATGCTGGTAATTTGCGAGGACCCTTTTGAATAAATAAAATCAACGTATCATGGATTGCTTACGTTCAACGACATGACTAGCTATTTGGCGGGCTCCTTTTCATTCTTTTTGTGTGGTTTTTTAGGGCTTCAGAGATGTGGGAAGAGCTGTAGATTGAGATGGACAAATTAACTCAGGCCTGATATAAAAAGAGGAAAGTTCAGCCTCCAGGAAGAACAGAGCATCATTCAGCTCCATGCTCTTCTTGGTAACAGGTAATCTTTCAAAGAGAAGTCGCTATTTCCTACTATTTCCAAACACTATTGTTAGCGAAATATATTATATGAGCGTACTCCTCCAGTCTCCAGTACTCTCTTATACCACTCATGACTCTTTGTTAGTTTTGTGTAAGTTTATAGATCAGAAATGTATTGAGCAAGGAAAAAGCATGTAAAAGATCTCCAAAGAAGCAACCCAAACTAGAAGTTACTGGCTGCATGCAATCCACAGTACTGTTTCAGACGATGATGCCTGGCTATATTTATTACCACGTGAGAGTGCCATTCTTTTTATCCACTGAGCACGTTAGAGTGCCATTTGAGCACAGAAAAAAGACACGTCCCGTTCACACTGTCGAAGAAGATGATTGTTCCACTACACTTAATTTATCCTGGGCTAGCTCCAAACAAAGTATAGTAAATGTCCCTTCCGCATGAAAAACGGAGACTGAGAGGGAATGAACGTCGACATTATTTACGATTATCCTTATCCTCATTTCAAGTAATATTGGGATCTAACATTATTTCTATTACATTTTTCTTTTCTTTTTACTTCTCAGATGGTCAGCTATAGCAACTCACTTGCCCAAGAGAACCGATAACGAGATCAAGAACTACTGGAACACACATCTCAAGAAAAGACTAACTAAGATGGGTATCGATCCAGTGACCCACAAGCCCAGGAGCAACGCCATCAGCTCCGGCAGTGGCCATTCCAAAGACGCAGCCAATATAAGCCACATGGCTCAGTGGGAGAGCGCCAGGCTAGAAGCCGAAGCCAGACTGGTAAAAGAGTCCAAGCTTGTCTCTAACGCTATGCAACAACAGCTCAGCTCCACTGCTCCGTCTCTGCTCATCAATAAAACCCTAGCTCAACCTGCACTACCTCCATGCCTTGACGTACTCAAAGCATGGCAAGGGGTATGGTCGAAATCAACGATATTTGCCGGCATATTCCCAATAACCGGTGATGACCTCGAGTCCCCAACATCAACGTTGAACTTCTCAGCTGAGAATGGATTACACGTCCAATCTGTTGCACTCAGTGAAAGTACAGTGGCTGCAGCAGTCGATTTCGCCAAAAGCTCAGTTATATGCGGAGGTGGGATTATAAAAGAAATCGGTCAATTGCCGGAACTCAAGGAAAGATTTGGTAACACAATAGCATTGCAGGACATGACTTACACTCCGGAAAATGCATGGTTTGCTGACTCTTTCAGGGCTGGGAATGAAAACTTCCCGCTCTCAAATATCACGGAAGGTTTCGCGGATATCTCTGTTTATAATTGCGACAACCAGAATTCATTGATGACCGCCGGAAACAACTTGGACAATGGGGACAAGAGCTGCACCGGTAACTTTGATGAAACTAACCAGAACTATTGGAACAGCATACTCAATCTGGTGAATGTTTCGTCGTCTGGTTCGCCTGTGTTCTGAAAAGGTCAAAAAATTGTCTATCGAGAGGTAGGAGGATAATTAGGTGCAATGTGGAAGTTATCATAACATGATAATAATAAATAAGAACTTCAAACGAGAAGTCATTTCGTCAGCACTCCTATCAAAGAATATTAATTCTTCCGACTCATCAAAAAAATCAACCACCAAGATTTCTCTTGTAGTTCCTGTTTCTTTTGTTGTTTTGTAGTTCTTGTTTCTCTTGTTGTTTTAAGCTCTCAGTGTAGGTGGTCTAGGTCAGATCTTATTGGAACTTAGCGTCGTCATAAACTAGGAGGATGATAAGATGTCTCGATGTAATTCGCTCGATATATCTCATCTCTTATTGAAGGAGTACTGTGGAGTAGAAGCTTCATTCAATGGATGGACCTTAGTGAACTCTGTTTTTTGTCGGGATGGTATTCCCTGGCTAGCTATAATTTTCGCTTAAAGCCCAGATGGATTGCTATGCGAGAGATCTATCTTTTCTGGAATTTACACTATATATCTGCTACCACCTTACGGTGGGCCAAATTAATATGCCAAAAAGCCATCGCATGATAGGAGTGAATCTGAGAACACTACATGCTGATGCGGTGGGTGCATATCCCAACGGGGACCGTTAGTAGTGCTATCACGTTAGACGTTGAGAGGCAAGTGGTGCGGCGCTCGGGACATCCCAATAGATAGTGAAACAGGCCAAACTACAAATCCACATCCCTGATCCCATGAATTGTTGAAAAAGAAGAAGAAACAAATAAATAAAAAATAAGGGGTCTAATTTAGCAGACTTACCGCTCTGTAAAATAAGTCTATATATACGTAACAAGAAGATCAATATTCTATATTATCTCTAGGATCAACTTCATCCCTTAGCTTGAGTTAACAGATCGACGCCTAGAAAAAAGAAAAGGAAAAAAAACTTAACCGATCGACGATGCAACTGAGCCACGGTCAGTTCAGACGTCGCACCAAGTAAAGAAGGCAGTTGGACAATGTCGTGAGTGAAGGATGAGAGACAGACGTAAATGTAACCTGGGGAAACATATTGCTGATCATCTTGCCAGCATTCTCATTAGTGCAAGCGTACGTCATTTTCTGATCATCACGTAATCTGAGAAGATCCCTTCGTTAATGTCGTGTGTGACATGCTGTATTGTCAGCGCATGCGAGCGAATTGTCTTCTTTGCAATTTTCTCTCTCCTTAAGTAGTGTTTGTCCGCACAATATTGCGCGCAGATTTTTTAATCTAAGGTGCCAATAAATTATACCGTTGTCATACGTGCAGACTTTCTCAGGAACGAAAAACGATGGCGTTTGTTTGCGAAAAACGTTGACGTTTGTTCGTGAAAATTAAACGTTATAGGGAAATCAGTTCCAAAGAATATATTAGATTAGTCCTAATTTTGTAATGAGTTATAGTTTTATAAATAAGTCGCATAATGAATAAATAGTGAGGGATTGGTAATACCGAATTTCATTTCCCAGTTTGGTAAGCCATGCAAGTGAAATTCATTTCATGGGTCGAGTTGGATTATTGGAGGACCACGCTGCGTTGCGCACAGCTGCCAAGATTGATAAGTAGTTTGATACCGTATAGATCAATTCATTACCCGTTGCCATTGGTATAGCCGTCGACCTAAGACAACCCCTCATAGCACCCCTTCCTTCAATCTAACTTACCTGACAATGATGCCAGTAGGGCTATAGCCCAGTTGGTACCACCCATGGTGTACTAGCCTCAAGGTCCGGAATTCGAAGCGAGAACATAAGTTGAAATCGCATGTGAAAATAAAGCCGAACCTTGGGCCTAGTAGACAAGACTTGAATTTGTTAGTGCTGTGGTTACGAACTCGCCCATTGGGCAGTAACTGTGGCTCAAACTAAATATTTTGCAGTAAGGGGTGCTCCCATGGTCACGCCCAAATAGAGTTACTATGCTGGTGGCCCCCGCCCTCCTTTTGCCAAGAAAAAAAAATTACCTGACAATGACATACACTGCATTAATAATACTTAAAAGTTCGTGAAAGAGGAAAATACCCAAATTTTAGAACATATTAAAGGGATATAAAGAAGTTGATTAATTAAGAAAAAAACTTCGTCCGTACTATTATATATATATTTATTGTCACGTCTTATATTCGTATTAACTTCTAAACTCTCTTTATAATAATAAAATGCTTTAGATTACGAGATTATGACACAAAAATATATTGATGTCAAGATGACTAAAATACCTTAAAGAAAAATCAGTGGAAAATACATAATCAAGGATTGGCTAATTAGTCTTATAGGATTAGAAATAATATTCAACAGTGATCAGATAAATAAAGACGTTGCATATCATCACGGTTCAACAAGTTTGGTAAAAATAACATTAAACCTTGAGGTTATAGATCAACTACATTTTTTTATTGTCAGAAATCAATCCTGTGTTTCTTAAAGTTGGAGTCTTCACTCTCCTTTTTCTTTTCTTTTTCCAGTTTTAGAACTTCGCCCGTTCTTAAAGAATAACCCCCCCCCCCCCCCCCCCCCCCCGCCCCGCGCCCAAAAAAAAAAAAAAAAAAAAGGCTCCTTTCCTTTATTGGGCCCGTTTAAGGCCTAAATGGGTACTTTTTCTTTCTTTTTTTTTCTTTCTTTTTATTAAAGGCCAGTCATTATTGGGCCTAATTATAAATATTAGGTCTCATTTTTGCCGGTCCAGCTCAGGTCTTGAAAGACCAATTCGAATTTGGTGTTTGTAGGCCCATTACCCAGATTTTTCAGATTTACCCCTCATGATCCAAACCACCTTTCCAAACCTTTTTCTCATCATTTTCCACTGAAATGTTAACCACACATCGCCGACATATATTTTAACCTACTCTGTAAATTTTATACAATTTTGACGTCAAATGATACATGCGATAATGCTGTTCATTCGGGAATGTCACAAAAAGGCTATTTATGTACATGCATGCAACCCGATTCACTTTTGCCATATGAAATGCCATCTTTAACACATATGAGACCTCTGGAATGTCACAACACTCCATCATACAATCAGATCACACATATATCAATAAATAGCTTGAAAACACCATATAGTTAGAAAAATATCAAAAAGAGACACATGCATGCTAATACCTTTGGACCCGTACACACTAAATATCTAAGATGTCTACACATCTCCTTAGCTCTAAGACACCACCGCAAGAGTTATAACTTTCAATTTTTCACATAGCACCTCTATTCTCCTTTTTGTTTTTCAAAACTTTTGCCGTATGAGCCTCTAACCACTTAGCTTTTCACATGCAAAACCACAAGGTCATAAAACTCTAACTATCTTCTATGTACATGAGAACCATATCTATAAGTTAAAGACCACTTTTAAAAGCACAAGTCTAATTAACGAATATATATATATATATATAATGCCGACTCCAAAGACTTCCACTATAATCCCTTACCTTTGATTTTTTGCTCTCTACCTAGAACAAGAAAAGAATTAGACAAGGCTAGGAAGATGTAGAAAATAAAACAAGGAGAGAAAATGAGAGGAAGGGAAGGCAAACTGCCTCTTCTTGTTTCCTTTCTTCTTTTCTCTTCTTCTTCCTTGCGTCTTCCTCCTCCTTCTTCTCTAGGTTTCTCTCCACTCTCAGCTCGCTCGCTCTCTCTCTCTCTCTTCTTTCGGTGACTCTATGGCCGAACAAAATGGCCAACTCAACTCCCTCCTCACATTTAAACACCAAGTTAACACTAGTTAGATGGTTAGGGTTAAAGCTAAGATTAGGGTTATAATGATTGCCTAGGTAGTTAAACTAAAGAAGCTAACTTCGTAATTGGGGAGGGTGGCGGCAAGAGGCAGATTCTAACATGTGTCAATTGCCTTAATTAACTTCAACTTAGATTAGGTAAAAAGGAGCTCTGATGGCCGACCAAACAAATGCATTGGGCTTGAGTTTTGGGCTAATTGTTTTTCAAGCCCAATTCTAAGGCCCTATTCTCTTCTCCCGTAATCCATTAAAATATCCAGCTTTGGTCCTCTTAAATGGGCCTATTTTTTCAGGGCCAATAATGGTCCAAAAGAGAAGTCAAAGTCTTGGTCAACTTTAGATTACTTTAAATTAAACTGCGTCGTTTTAAATTATAGAGCTTGACTAAGCTGTTGACGTGGATTAATGAAGGTAAGCTGACAAAGATGCTGGCGTATTCGTGCATTCCTTAGAAAAGTAAACGGAGTGACGAAATGACTAGATCATTATAACGAGAAGAACTTAGTGATCTAAAAATAAAAAAACTAATCCTAGTGACTATTAGTGGCCCAAATTGTTAATTTAAAAAAAAAAAAAAAAAAAAACCTAACGAGCAGTTGTCAGGAGACAGTACAAATATATGCCCTGGTCAAAATTATGATCTTTTTCAGCTATATTTCTCGTTTTGCGGTAGAGTTAATTATCTTCGGGGCCATTTCAGAGGCAGGGAGGACAGTGATCCATTGGACAAGGACTAACCACAAAATAATTGACCAAACTTTTAGATGTTTAAAAAAAAAAAAAAAAATCATTTTTAGTCCATACTACGTTTTGTCCTTTTTTGCAAAAGTGTTCGTCAGGTTTTAAAAATTCAAATTTCACACGTCCGTTAGGATCGCGAAAGTCTCCCACACATAAGTAAGTTGCTTACATGCATGGCATTCATATATATATATATATATATATATATATTAATTATTACGTCTAATCGATGTCTATTGGACTCGGAGAAATGCTGGGTGTTTTTCCTTGGTTCTTCCCAGGTTCTTCTTGGGAAGAATCCAACGACTCAGGATCTCTGGATGTGTAAGGCCCACTTTTAAAATGAATCATGGACCGTTAGATTCTTTCCAGAAGAACCCAGAAAAAACACCAAGCATTTCTCATTGGACTCGTACGCAGCATTGAAACAAAAGTATATATATATATATGTATATTTATCTCGATTATAATTCTTACGTCTAATGATGTCTATAGGACTCGTACGTAGCATTGAAACAAAAGTAAATGCATCTGACAAAAAACAAGCGAATATGATCATCTCGCATCTGAGCGAGGTGGGATGGGGGGCGGGGGCGGTTGGGTTCTAGTCTGTAGGGGAGCGAGAAATTGACAGGGGCCGATTTTTTATAATAATAATAATAATGTATTATTTAATTTTAAAAAATATATAGTATAATAATAGTTACCATTAGGTTATATTTTTAATTTAAGGCTTAAGAATATAATTATTAAGTTATTGGAAGTTTGTTTACCGAAATTTTGGAGAATATTCTTAAAATTTTGAGAATTTTTAATATGTTGAATTTATTGGGGTTTGTGAAAAGTGTGAAGTGTGTATGTGTAAAAGTGTGAAGTTTATTAAAGTTTGTGAAATGTGTTTGGTATGGTGGAAATTTTCCAAAAAATTAGGCAAACAAACCCCCTGAATCAAGTCTCGAATTTATAAAGACTTTAGTTTTGATACTATGTGAATCTTTCATTAATTCTAAAAGTTTAAATTGATAGGAAAAATAATATTTTATTATTCCTAAAATTCCGTTCTTCACATAGCTGTTAAAACAATTGAATTTTTTTTTAAAACAAATGTTAAAAAAAGGTTCAAACGCTTAGATCACTGAGTGTACCAACACTTAAATGAGAGTAAATAAGTCAGTACCGAAAGTAAGCGTGACGTTAAATGAGAGTAAATAAATAAGCATAACAACCGACCTGTCCTATTGTTTCCTATCAAATAAAGAAATTGCCGGCGAGAACTTTTAGGTATTCATAATACATGCAGTAGAAATATAGGAATTTTACAGAGGTCAAATGATGTTTAACGCAGTATATAATTTTTTTATATCGGATCCAATGTTTTCCCAACTTTCCATAGAGAATTTACTGCAAGTGTGTACGTACGTACGATAGTATTAGCTTTAAAAATTTGGGAAGAAAAAGTTCCATGATTCCTGAGGGATCCGAAAGTTCTTCAGAACAGTATCAATTAATATCACTTGCGAGAGTGTAGATTTTGCTAAAACTCCAACAGTTCTTGAAAACGAGATTCTCATGTCCGGGGAACTCTCAGCGTGTTCTAGGCCGGCTGATAGCTGACAGGAACATTAATAATTGGATTAAAAGGAGGTGACCCCAATCTCCGTCGACGTTTCAGTTGTAGGGGGTCCCCGTCCCTTCTTTAGGTCCTTAAATATACAACTGCTAAATCAAAAGCCCATTACTCCTTATTTAGTTACGTACCCAATTTTTTTTTTTTTAAACCTCAGAAAACAAACGAAGAATATTAATTCTATCTTAAATACTTCGAACTTTACAAACGTAAACTTAATAAAATTTGCCACTTTTGCTGGTATACGGCGTGTCGCTGTTGGGCCCTACACTGTTAATTCAATTATGGTACCGTTTGTTTTCCTAATATTTTGAGACATGAAAATTTCCAGCAAAACAAACATACTCTAAAATTTTTAACTTTTACACATACACACTTCACTTTTCACAACCCAATAAATCTCAATAAAGTAAAGATTCTCAAAATTTCGAGAATATTCCTCAAAATTTTGACAAACAAACACCCCCTATATATCGTGACCGACAGTAGGGGCCGGCAAGGAGACATCAGATTCAGCGCAAGTAGTACCGTCTCCCATATACCAGTGTACAGTACTAGCAGCCGGTGTGTGTTCCCTGAGAATATGATTCATTAATTAGGACACAAATTGGGGGTGGTTATAAAAGAGTCTGTACCTGATATATTGTAGAGTGTTAATCACAATAGAAATTTATAGAAATTTATGTAACAATCATTGAAACATTAAATAGTGTGTCTATCTTTTTCTGAATTGTTTAATTAAAAAATTATAGAAAATCTTAATCTACCGCAATAGAAAGAGAAAGATTAAAGGGATTTAAAAGTAATTGAAAGAAAATCATGCATTTGTTAGGAGCAGTAGACAAGATACTATATGTTCTTTACTCCAAAGAAAGATATGTTTAACTTCAACAAAAAAACATGAAAAATTAGATTTTAAACTTGAAAAGAGCCTAGATACTTTTATTATTCAATATCTTTCCTAAAAAGATATAGTGACAATGATGGACTTTTTGACCTTTAGAGAGTTATTTCAAATTTTGTAATAAGTAGCCAAGAACAAATTGTAGATTCTTTAAAATTTAGAGTGGGCTAGTCAATATATATAATTACACCATAAATTTAATAGAGGAAATGGAGTAAGTTGGTTCAGACTCGGCCGATTTTCGAAGCAAATCAACAGATGGTTATCATCTTACGCTATCGTGGCTCTCATTAGGATGCGACGTGATGGCCTTGGTTCGTGGCACTCGCTGATATTCAGCTCGATGTACCGATCTTAAAGCGTAAAGCAGCAAAGCTCCTCTGAGTGATCATTCTTTACAGCATACTTGGAACCTGTACGATTCTAGCTAGCTGAATTCCACGGGTCTACAATGGGATTATTTGGTTTATATTCTGTTTCTTTTTTTTTACTCTTTTTCTTTCTATTCATGTTATTTTCAGGCTCTTAAAATATTTGTCGGAATTCTCCGATGATTATGTGATAACCCGAATTCTGCATGGAGTTAGAAAAATAAAAGAATAACATATGAGTCTATAAGAAAAGACCAAATTCTACATTGACCATCCTACATTGAAATTTTACTAACGGGGAGAAGAGGAGGAATGTAAGAAGAATTTATAATAAAGGGTCAAGTCCCACTTTAGAATGTTACTAAGATGAACTGGATTTTTATTAATGATTTCAAGAAGTTTCAAGAATAATCTTGACTAGAAAATGAAATTAAAAGCGCGTCTAACCCTTTTCTTGAGTTATTATACAAAGGGAGAAATACAAAATAGGTCCTTGTGGTTTACGCCTAAATCAAATAGGTCCCTAAATTTTTTCGAGCATAACATAAGTCCCTTAAGTTGGTATGCTTTCATTTGGAGTCCTTCCATCCATCTCCATTAACAAAACTAACGGTCCAACAAGACACGTCAGCTATTTGTCCACGTCAGCGCACCACGTCAGAAACGCACCGTTTGGTAAGGCTAGGTCTTCCGTGTAAAAACAAGACGTAAAAAGACCCTTCTCTAGTTTTCAAAGAACATCAACCTCGCATAGAACATCACCCAAACCTAGCCTTTATCGCAAATCACCGTTACCCACCCGAGCCCTAACTGTTACCCAATCTCTCCAAACCCTACAAATCACTGAAGGAAGCTCGTCCCTAACTGTTAACTTACCAACCCTGCAAATCACTCAAGCTTGTCCCTATCTACAATGTCCTCTTCTTCTATTTCTTTAGTGAGAGAAACACCCGTAAGAGTTGTGCTATGTTACTGTGGGATAAAAGCTAAGATGAGAACATTGTGGACGGAGAAGAATCCAGGTCGTAGATTCTTTAGGTGCTCAAGATATGGGTTAGTTATGGTAAGCCAGATCTGTGAATTTTTATTGCGAATGTCATGTTCGATGAAATGCCAGAATGAGTTTAGATTTGCAAACTTTTTTATTGTTTTTGGTTATCTGTACCTAGGGTCCTCGATGTTGCGAGTTCTTTGAATAGGTTGACCCCCCAATGTGTAAGCATTCATCACAGGTGATTCCTAGGCTGAAAAGGAAAATCAAGGTGCTGAAGGCACAAGTGGAGGTACAGAGAGCCAGGTAGAAGCATCTGGTTGGGGCGTTCAGTGTGTCATGGGTAATAGGGATTGCTGTCTTCCATGCTGCCCTTAGATTAGTTAGGTCCCAGAGCCAATAGGTTCTACCTTCTGATCTGTATTTTGCAACCTAACTACCTTGTATTGTGTTGATGTAACTATCAGTGAGATCTCCATTTTGTTGTTGACATAGATTAGTGAGTTCTCTCAGTAATTTGGGGCAGTAGTTAGTTAGTGAAGGCAGTTGTAATTGACGTTTTTGTGAAATATTATGTATTAATCAACCTTTGAATGCATCGATAGGACAATAGATCTGGAGCTCGTCCCAAAAAGTCTTGAGTTTGGTAAAATAAGTGCCAACAGAGCAGAATCTTCAAGTAACTCCAGAGTATACTTTCGTTGACATAAACTGATGCCAGCAGCTGATCGGGCCACTTCAAGACCAAGGAAAAACTTGAGTGATCCCAAGTCTTTAAGCTTGAATTTTGAATCTAACCAGGACTTCAACTCAGCAACAGAATCAGTAGAGTTACTTGCAATTATGACGTCATCTACATATACTAACAAGGCAAGAAAAACAGTTCCAGTGGACTTGGTAAATAAAGAATAATCTGATTTCGATTGCTGAAAACCATATGAAATCAGAGTATTAGAGAACTTGCTGAACCACTGACGACTTGCTTGTTTTAAACCGTATAAAGATTTTTGTAATTTGCACACTCTATTGTCACCTGAATGTGAGAATCCGGGAGGAAGGTGCATGTAAACTTCTTCATCTAGCTCACCATGTAAGAATGCATTATTTACATCTAATTGATGTAAACTCCAATTGTGAATTGCTGCCAAAGCCAAGAGACATCGAACAGTGGTTAATTTGGCTACGGGAGAAAAAGTATCGAAATAATCAATACCCTCTTGCTGAGTATACCCTTTTGCAACAAGGCGTGCCTTATGCCTTTCAAGAGTACCATCAGCATGAAATTTACACTTGTAGACCCATTTACATCCAATGGCAGTCTTAGTAGGAGGTAAATCAGTCAATGTCCAGGTATTGTTAAATTCAAGAGCTGTGATTTCAGCTCTCATAGCCTCTCTCCATTCAGGTAATTTGACAGCCTCATAGAAATATTTGGGTTCAATATGACTACTAACAGCTAAGGTAAAAGCTCGGTGAAGAGGAGATAACTTTGAATAGGAAACAAAAGAAGATAAAGGATATAAAGGGGAAGAAATTGAACCTTGAGCCGAGGACTGATCTGAAGTGCTAGAGGAAGTCTGAGCTAGTTGACAGTGATATTCCTGCAGATAAAGAGGCTTATGTTTGATTCTAGTGGACCTGCGGATAGGTGGATTTAAAGACAAAAGATCAGTAGTAGGTGGCATATATCATGAGGATTAGGATCGGCAGTGGGTGAGGCAACAGGATTGGTAATAGGTGAAATAACAGGGTCTATAATAGGAGAAGTATCGGCAATGGGTAATGTGGATGTAGAATTTGTTGTGAAGTAGTATCTGTGGATAGATGGATGGGATCTGAAGTATGTGGAGATGGAATATAAGAAAAAATATCAGTAATAGGATTAGGAGGAGCTGGAAAAACAAGGTGCTGAAAAACAGGATCAGGAGGTGCTGGAGAATTATGTGACAGACCTGAGTGAGAATGTTGGAATGGAAAAATTCTTTCATGAAAAATAACGTGCCTTGAAATGAGAATGTGATTTGTGGCAGGATCTAACAACTTATATCCTTTAATGCCAGGAGGATAGCCGATAAAAACACAAGGGATGGCTCTCGGATCAAACTTGTTTCTATTGTGAGGATGAGTAGAGACATAAGCTAAACAACCAAAGGTCCTAAAATGAGAGTAATCTGGTTGTTTATGAAATAAGAGTTCAAAAGGGGAACGATTTTGAAGTAAAGGCGTAGGGAGTCTGTTGATGGTATGAGTAGCAGCAAGTATGCAATCACTCCAAAAATGGATAGGTAAGTGAGCTTGAAAACGTAATGACCGAGCAACATTTAAAATATGTTGATGTTTTCGCTCTACAACGGAGTTTTGCTGAGGTGTATACACACAACTCTTTTGATGTAAGATTCCTTTGAGATTGAAAAACTCACGCATATTAAATTCTAAGCCCTGATCAGAACGTAAGGTTTTTATATTAGTGCTAAACTGATTTTCAACCATGTGACAGAAACTTTGAACACATGATCTAGTATCAGATTTAGCCTTAAGAAGATATATCCATGTACAGCGTGAAAAATCATCGACGATAGTTAGAAAATATCGAAAACCATCATAAGAAGGAACGGGAAAAGGTCCCCAAATATCACAGTGTATGAGCTGAAAAAGAGATGTAGATTGAGAGGTACTTGGTTGAAAAGGAAGCCTTTTTTGTTTACTTAAAGGACATATAGAACAATGAGATGGAGGCTGTAAAGTAAGAGAAGAACCAGGTAAAGCATGTTTTATTGATTGTAATCGTGAGTCAGAAGGATGACCCAACCTACAATGCCATAGAAAACTAGGCTTGGAGGAACTTTGATTACACAGAACAGTTGAACTAGAATCAATTAAAGCATCTGATGTCTGTAGTAAAAGATAGAGGCCCTCAAAGATTTTAGCAACTCCAATCGTCCTCCATTGAATAAGGTCCTGGATATAACAATGATTATTGAGGAAAATTAAACAACAAGAAATATCGGATGTCAATCGGCTAGCAGATATGAGATTAACAGAAAATTGAGGAATGTAAAGAACATTGTTCAAGATGAGACTCGAATGAAGTTTGACAGTGCCAATATGAGTAGCAAAAATATGCTGATTATTTGGTAATCTGATTTTGATATTAACTGGAAAAATATTTGAGGTTAAAAGGTGAAAAGACCCGACCATATGGTCAGTAGCACCAGTGTCAAGAATCCAAGTAGTAGAATGATGTTGACATTGAGTGAGATGATAAGAAACGGGAGAATTTAAATCTGAATGAACAGATGCAATACCTGAAAAATGAGGAACAAGTGTAGATGAGTGAACAGATGAATAAGGAACAGAAACATGGTTGACAGATGAAGGAGGTTGAGGAAGTTAGGATGGACTGATTCTGAAGAGAAGCTATGAGAGTCTGACACTGATCTTGAATGGTAGATAACCCGGGCAATTGACTGTGTTCTTGATCAAGACTAGCATTATGAACTGAAACAGATTTGCTCTTGGTGAATTTAAAACTAGGGGGAAAGCCATGTAATCGGTAACACTTGTCTACCGTATGACCAGATTTACCACAGTGGGTGCAGATTGGTTTGGCCCGTCCTCCAGATCCCCTTGGAACATCAGTTTTCAAAGCCATCACAGCTGACTCTGCCGTGGAAACCAAATGAGTACCGAGGTGTTCTTCCTCTTGAACTATTAGGGAGAAGACTTTGTTAATGCTTGGGAGTGGATCAGATAAGAGAATCTGGCCCCTAGCATGAGAAAACTGGTCATTCAATCCCATTAAAAACTGGAGAATAAACTCTCGTTCTTGGCCAGCAAGAATGGATTTGGTTGCCTTGCACTCAGAACCACAAACACAAGCATCGATAGGACAATAGATCTGGAGCTCGTCCCAAAAAGTCTTGAGTTTGGTAAAATAAGTGCTAACAGAGGCAGAATCTTGAGTGAGAGTAGCAAAGTTCTTACGCTTATGGAAAATCCGAGGTCCATTTGATTGCGTGAATCTCTCATGAAGCACATTCCAAACATGCCTAGAGGAATCAGTGTACATCACAGAAGCTGCAATCTCCTTCGAAATTGAGTTCATCAACCAAGCGATGACCATCAAGTCACAACGCATCCAAGAGAAATAAGAAGGATCATCTGGAGCAGGTTTGGGAATGGAGCCTTGGACAAAGCCGACTTTATTTTTGATTGTAAGAGCCATGATCATCGACCGACTCCAGGTGGAATAATTTTGTGCTCCAAGAAGTGGTTGAGAAACCAGAAGCGCACCAGGACTCTCAGCATGGTGTAGATACAGGGGATTGGATGAAGGTTCATCCATAGGTGTAGAAAAAGGATTTGAGAAGAGAGAATTTGGTTGAGGAGATTGAGGAGGTTGAGAAGGTTGAGGAGGCTGCAAGAAGGGAGAAGGTTGAGGAGGAGAGATCTGATCATCAGGCTCTTCCGAGGAAATCATGATCTGCTTGCAGGTGTGAAAAACAGAGAAAAAAAATTTTAATCGTGCGGAAGCTTTGAGATTACCTCTGATACCATTTCAGATGAATGAAATAATATCGTATCTTCTCATTAATCACTGAATTGTTTATATATACAACGGAATGCAGTGTTGCAATAAAACCAACATAACTAACGCATAACAGCCTAACGACTTTAGTCTCTATTTCTATTACAGGCCTGATATAAAACGAGGAAAGTTCAGCCTCCAGGAAGAACAGAGCATCATTCAGCTCCATGCTCTTCTTGGTAACAGGTAATCTTTCAAAGAGAAGTCGCTATCTCCTACTGTTTCCAAACACTATTGTTGTCGGGCCCGCGGCATATATATGAGCGTACTCGTCCAGGCTCCAGTACACTCGTTTACTACTCAATGACTCTTTTTGTAAGTTTTGTGTTAAGTTTATAGCTCAGAAATGTATTGAGCAAGGCAGCAAGGAAAAGGCATGCAGAAGTTACTGGCTGCATGCAATCCACGGTACTGTTCTAGACGATCGAGCATTTAAACACAGAAAAAAAAGATCCTGCACCGTTCCCATGGTCGAAATTTTTTTTTCGTTCCACTCTTTTCTAAGCGAAATGGGTGGAGAGCCTCTATTGGCACGTTCAAGGAAGAATTAGTGCAAAAAATTTTAATAGGGAGTTCGATCTAAGACTTCCTGCCTTTAACCCAATTTCAAGTGAATGCCAAGATCAGTTGAGCCACAACTTCCGTAGTAAATTTTTTGTTCCACTCAACTCAGCCTATATTTGGATGTCAAGAATTTTTTTTTAAAAAAAAATTCATAATTACTTTTTCACTAACTCCAATAATTTTTACAAACTCCAACAACTTTTTACAAACTCCAATACCTTTTTTACAAACTCTAACAACCTTTTCACCAATTTCAATAGAATCTACACTATCTTCAACAACTAAAATTCACCAGGAAATTTTTTTACCCATCCAAACTCAGCCTAAATTTATCCTGGCCTAGCTTCAAACAAAGTATAGTAAATGTACTTTCCACACAGGGTTGTAAATGAACCGAGCAGTTCATGAACAGCTAGAGCTCGGCTCGTATAAGCTCAGCACAAGCTCAGTTCGTTTAATAAACGAGCCGAGTTTGAACACCATTTTTAGCTCGATTATTAAACGAGTCAAATTCGATTAAATTTGGCTCTACTCAGTCTAAGCTCATGAACAAAACTCGTGTAAGCTTAACTCGGCTCATTTGAGCTCATTTAAAAGCTCGTATTAAAAAATACATGCAAATAAAAATATATATCCATAAATATATTTGTATACATATATTTTTATATATATAACCTATAAGGATAAAGTCATAGTTAGCCCATAAGTACAAGCAAAAATCAAATCGATACCCCTAATTATCAATTCGGCGATTTGAGAACCATAACTTTTGAAAATCATCAATTCTAGCCCCCATCTAAATTGGACGTTAAATCCGACAAAAAATCATGAAAAATGACCAAAATGCCCCCAAGATAAAATTACCAAAAAATTCATTAAAAAAAAAAAATGAAATTTTTTTAAAAAGTAATATTTTTTAATAAAACTATTGAAACACTATTTCAATAAAATATTTATTTTTAATTTATTTCTTAAAGTTTTATTATTTTTATTTATTTATTTATTTAAATTTAGTCTTGGAGGGCATTTTGGTCATTTTGCATGATTTTCTGTCGGATTTAATGCCTAATTTAGACGGGGGCTAGAATTGATGATTTTCAAAAGTTATGGGTCTCAAATCGCCGAATTGATAATTAAGGGTACCAATTTTGATTTTTGCTCATACTTATGGGACTAACTATGATTTTACCCCTAACCTATAATAGTTGTACTTATACAAAGTACACTTGTATATATTGTATATCTCTATTATTGTTGTGTATATGTTTAGGATACACTATTACTTTATATTTAGTAATTAGTAACATTTATATATCTATAGTGCCTATTTACTTATGTTACATATCCTATGTATATGACATGTGTTATGGTTTATATTAAATTTTTATGATATTATATATTAAGTTATGTTATAAAATGTATATATGTATGTATCATTTTTATATATATAAGCACACAAATTTACTTATGTTACAAAGTGTTCTCATTGATTATATGTCTGATGTATGCTCATGACTTAGTAGAAAAATTATTGACTTGTAGTATTTTTTGAATGTCTGATTGGTAGTAAGGTTTCTCTCATTACCATATAATTATGATATTGATGTTTTGGAGGCTATATTTTTTTGTGAAAGCCCGAATATATAGAATAGAAAACACTATTATTTTCTAGTACACTTCTATTGGTTAGTACATATTATTGTTTATTTTACTAAGCAGTAGATTAGATCATTTAGTTATTATTGTTATGATAATCACAAATAAAAATTATGTATGATACTTTCAAATCTTGAAAAAATCTCTCTAGCTTTAAAAATATAAAACGAGTTCGAGCTTGAACTCGAGCCGACCTAAACTTGTTTTGTTTGTTTGTTTTGTGTCGAGCTCAAGGTCATTTAAAATTTAGTGAGTTCGAACAAGAATTTTTGAGCTCGAGCTATTATATGTGGCAAACAAGTCGAGCTCGAATATTCACTACTCGGCTCAGTTGTTTACAGCCTTACTTCCATATGTAAAATAGAGATTGACAAGGCATGAACGAGGAACTGTGATACGAGGGCCCACAAATTTACGATTATCCTTGTTCTTATTTCAAGTAATATTGGGATCTAACAATATTATTTATCTGTCATAAAAAAACAAAAAGTATCTACTTTCTATTACATTTTTCTTTTCTTTTTACTTCTCAGATGGTCAGCTCTAGCAACTCACTTGCCCAAGAGAACCGATAATGAGATCAAGAACTACTGGAACACACGTCTCAAGAAAAGACTAATTAAGATGGGCATTGATCCAGTGACCCACAAGCCCAAGAGCGACGCCATCAGCTCCGGTAGTGGCCACTCCAAAGACGCAGCCAATATAAGACAAATGGCTCAGTGGGAGAGCGCCTTGCTGGAAGCCGAATTCAGACTGGTAAGAGAGTCCAAGCGTCTCTAATCCTACACAACAACAACTCAGCTCCACTACTCCGTCTCAGCTCATCGTGAACAAAACCCTAGCTTAACCTGCAAAACCTCCATGCCTTAACGTACTCAAAGCATGGCAAGGGGTATGGTCGAAATCAACGATTGCCAGCATATTCCCAATAGCCTGTGATGACCTTGAGTCCCTAACATCAACGTCGAGCTTCTCAGCTGAGAACGGTTTCCATGTCTAATCCTTTGCACTTAGTGAAAGCACAGCGGCTGCATCAGTTGATTTCGCCAAAAGCTCAGTTGCATAGGGAGGTGGGTTATCGTTGAGCACAGAACGAAAAATACAAACACACGGAGGCCAATATTTAACATGGTTCGGCAATTTGCCTACGTCCACAGAGGAGATAACTTTGATTTCAATAAATCAAATGTTTACAACTCTCAACTCTCACAGCCACTCTTTGCAGCACCTCTTTCTCACTTTTTTACTCACTACTTCACATTCTCTCATTCACGTTACTAATTTTATAGAGGAAGGAGGAGAGTCAGTTTCTTGTTGAGCTGCTGCAGTTAATGAACTGCATGCCTAACTCCATTAAATGGAGTTGTTGCTGCGCTACAAGATTTGCCGCCTGTAAATCTTAAATTCGGTTGCTTGGGTATGGAATCGAGAAAAAAAAAAACGCGAAAGTCAACAATTCTCCCCCTCCATACCCACAAGAGGAGACTGTGTCCTGACATCAATCAGTTGGAGGTGTCCATCCCAGCTATGTCTCTACATAACTTGAGCTTCTCACGAGTGATCACCTTCATCAACATGTCTGTTGGATTCTCTTTTGTGGGATCTTCACAAGTTTCAGTAGTTGTTGCTCCATCACCTTACGTATCCAATGATAGCGAATGTCAATATGTTTCGTGCAGGAATAGTACATTGAATTATTGCTCAAATCCAGAGCACTCTGACTATCACTATGTACTTTGTATTCCTTCTGACTGATTCCCAACTCTTGGAGAAACTGCTTTAACCACAACATTTCCTAAACTCGGGCGAGTCAACTTGGTAACTCGGGCCGACTTGGCGAGTTGACTCAAAAACCCGATCTAAACCCGAACCGGATCCAATGACCCAAACTGATCCAGTGAACAAAAGGCGCGTGAAGCGTGTGGGACGATGGGACGACGCGCCTTCAATTCTCAAGCATGTGGGAGCGCGTGACACGTGTCTCCCGTAGCTGGCAGAGCGTGGGAGCGCGTGTGGCGAGTGAGGTCACAAGCAGAATCTTCTATCGACGCGTGCATTGTCCGTTTGACCTCCGGTTTGTACCGTTGTGCTCGTCTCGTACGAGGAATTCCCAGTTAGCTCCAAAATTTCATTTGAACACAAATCGGGTCTCGGCCGAATACAAAAATGAAAATTCCGGCCACCTGCCGGCTCTGCTACCACTTGTTGAGCACATAACGTAAAACACAAACACACGGAGGCCAATATTTAACGTGGTTCGGCAATTTGCC
Organism: Morella rubra; assembly: GCA_003952965.2. Classification (NCBI taxonomy): domain Eukaryota; kingdom Viridiplantae; phylum Streptophyta; class Magnoliopsida; order Fagales; family Myricaceae; genus Morella; species Morella rubra. Next base: position 36,336,337 of record CM025855.1, read on the forward strand.
TACGTCCACAGAGGAGATAACTTTGATTTCAATAAACCAAATGTTTACAACTCTCAACTCTCACAGCCACTCTCTACAACACCTATCTTTCTCACAATTTCACTCACTGCACTTCGCACTACTCATCCACACATTCTCTCATTCACGTTACTAATTTTATAGAGGAAGGAAGAGAGTCAGTTTCTTGTTGAGCTGCTACAGTTAATGAACTGCACGCCTGACTCCATTAAATGGAGTTATTGCGGCGCTGCAAGATTTGCCGCCTGCAAATCTTGACTTCGATGGCTTGGGTATGGAATCGCGAGAGAAAAAAACGCGAAAGTCAACAATTATAAAAGAAATCGGTCAAATGCGGGAACTCAAAGAAAGATTGGGTAGCACAATAGCATTGCAGGACATGACTTACACTCCGGAAAATGCATGGTTTGCTGACTCTTTCAGGGCCGGGAGTGAAAACTTCCCGCTCACAAACATCATGGAAGGTTTCGCAGATATTCCTGTTTATAATTGCAACGACCAGAATTCATTAATGACCGCCGCAGACAACTTGGACAATGGGGACAAGAGCTGCAGCGGTAACTTTGATGAAACTAACAAGAACTACTGGAACAGCATACTCAATCTGGTGAATGCTTCGTCGTCTGGTTCGCCTGTGTTCTGAAAAGGTCAAAAAATTGTCTATCGAGAGGTAGGAGGATAATTAGGTGCAATGTGGAAGCTACCATAACATGATAATAATAAATTATAAGAACTTCAAACCAGAAGTCATTTCATCACTACGTTCCTATCAAAGAATATTAATTCTTCCGACTCATAAAAAAAATAAAAATAAACCACCACGTTTTCTCTTGTAGTTCCTGTTTCTTTTGTTGTTTTAACGTTTGATTTATTTCAGATTTTTAGTGTAGGTGGTCTAGGTCAGATCTTATTGAAACTAAGCGTCAACATAAACTAGGGAGGATGACAAGATGTCTCGGCGGAATTCGCTCGATATCTCTCATCTCTTATTGACGGAGTACTGTGCAGTAGAAGCTTCGTTCAATGGATGGACCTTAGTGAACTCTGTTTTTTGTCGGGATGGTATTCCCTGGCTAGCTATGATTATCGCTTAAAGCCCAGATGAGAGATCTATCTTTTCTGGAATATATATATTGAATAGCAGGTGAATATATATGCTACCACCTTACGGTGGGCCAAATTAATATGCCAAAAAGCCATCGCATGATTAGGTGTGAATCTGAGAACACTACATGCTGGATGCGGTGGGTGCATATCCGAATGGGGACCGTTAGTAGTTGCTATCACGTTAGACGGTGAGAGCCAGGCCGGCCGTGGTGCGGCGCTTGGGAATACATGAAACTTGACCTGGGGAAAGAAGAGTAAAAAGAACAAAATGAGACAAAAAAAATACAATAAAAATCTTCTATATAAAATATAAATTAAAAGTTTTTAATAAAAAAATATTTTTAGATTATGTTATTATGTCCTATATAGCTTAGCGGTGAAAAGGACACATCCACGATGCAACTTAGCCAGGGTGATCAGTTCAGATGTCGCACCAATTAGTAAAGATGGCAGTTGGACAATATTATTGTCGTGACTCGTGAGTGAAGGATGAGCTGAGACAGATGTAAATGTAACCTGGGGAAACATATTGCTGATCTTGCCAGAATTCCCATTAACTACAAGGGTACGTCATGTGTGACAGTTCAATTCTGGGTACATCCCTTCATTAATATTGCCAGCGCACGCGAGCTGATCCATGTCTTCTTTGCAATTTTCTTCCTCTCCTTAAATAGTTTTTGATGACCTACGTGTACGTATATAACTCAACAACCAAATTTAAACGGCATTACGGAACCCTAATCAGCTAATCCCCCAAGAATATTTAGACTCTACTTGGAGGCAAACTATTCCTTAAAACTTTGGCCAATCACTACAACAAAAATCTCCCTAAATTTTCATTCCATACCTAAAAATTAGAAATATAGAAAGTGAGATAATTACGCACTTTTATAACTTATCGAGCAAATTAATATTAATAAGCTGTGAATAAAAGATTAAAATTGGATAATTTATAATATGGCTAAAAAAACAAATTAAACATGGATTAATTCTAAGGTAACAAGGGTGTAAAACAAAAACTTACTGACGGTTTATAGATAGTTTAGAGATGTAACTTTTTGAGGATTGATAATTTAGAGCTCACAATCACATCAGATGGTATGATACTTTTGACGCTTTCAGGATGTAATTTTCTTTGCTTTTAATGTGGCTTTAACTCTTTCCTGCGTCTAACAAGACACGAACGATTACCCCATTGGATGCCTTTTCACCAGGCCCACCAGGCCTCAATGTTTCTATGATACTGCTTTTACTGCCTGCCTGCCTGTCTTTGATTGTGGGCCTCAACACCACCCTTTTGACTTGACCCTGCCCTTTCCATGGGATTCTCCAGTGGGCCGCCTATTAAGGATTCTACCGAATGTTGCATTGCCTAGAGCCCTAAAATGACGAGGGAGTAACGGTAACTAATGAATCGTACCATTTCTTATTAGTTAGGGATAAAATACCTTATTAGCCACTAAAATCGCGATATTGCTTACTAAAAAATTAAAAATTAAATCCGGAAAAAATTTTAAAAAAAATAATTAGTTTAATTTCTTTCTGTTTTTTAACTGTTTTTATTTGTCATTTTAAACTTTTTACAAGTTTTGAAATTTATTTATTTTTTTGACTTTGTTTAAATGGCTAATTAGAAGCGTCGCTTTAGGATGGTAAAGTGACCGAAGCACCGATATATAATTTTTGAACAAAATCTAATCAATTTGAAACGCAGGACGAATTTAAAAGAAAAAAAAAAAAAGGGGGCCAAAACTTAAAGGACTCAGAAGGTATTTAACCCTATTAATTAACAATGAGACAAAACTGGCAGCTCGCTGATTACTCACAGCTTCAGCCCCCCCTTCTCTCTCTCTCTCTCTCTCACTCAGTCCTCCGAGGCCCGAGCTTTACTTTTGGGATGGCTTTCTTCCAAGCAGCTGGACTTCTGGACTTGTTAGAGAGCTGAAGATTCTGCAACATGTTCAGAATTGTTGACTGTTCCACCAGTTCTTATCGAAATGGTAGAATTCTCTTCTTATCTGACATCGTATATTGTTTTTCTTTTTCGCTTTGTCCCTTATCAATCTATTACTGGGTTTGAAATGTGGATAAAAGCATTGGAGCAGATTTTTATGCTTGATCGAATTGCACATTTGATGATTTGGGTTAGAGAGCCTTTGTCAATTCGAGTTACAGAAGCCAGAATTCTAGAATTCCATTTTCCGTGATGATATGCTCGTTTAGATGTCTCTGAAACTTATCCACCACAGGTCCAAAACCGAAAGTAAAATTACTGAGAGGAGTGATACGTTACAGTGACGAAATTGCATGATCCTTTTGTGGGATTCTTATATGTTGTGAATGGTACATTATCCAAATGTCTATAGTATGATATAGTAGTTTGTTGTTGATGCAGTACTTTTTAATCAGTTCCGTATTTTCACATTTGAGAAATGGTCAAGGACGAACACAGATGACTTATGGAAGCACTGTAGAAGTCAGCAATTAAGAAAGGTGATGGAGCATCTAATGTGAGATCTCAAAGATGGAAATGTCAATGCAGATTCATTAATAGAATCAAGTAAAAGGAATTGACTTAAAAGACAGTTTTTCATAAAATTTTTCTTTTTCTGAGCAATGACGGTGTTGTGGATATTAGGCAGAATGACACTTTCTCCTCTACCCACAAAACTGGTCGAGGTGAAATCATGGGATGAAGACTAATCAGAAAAAGAAAAGAAAAGAAAATAATTGAAGAAGTTAGCAACATTTGAGGTTTAAGACTCCTTATTGACACGAACTAGGCTAAAAAATGTCCTTGTTTCGGAGCACCTTCTAAGAAGGTCAGGTGCAATGAATCACGGCTGAAATAGGGTCACATTTCCAGAGATTGATTGGCAAAAGTCTTTGTTAATAATTTTTATTTTACATATGGACAATTCCTCTAAATCATATCAAAACATTTTCTTCGTGCAGCAGTAAATAATTTATTGAAGGGAGACATTATTTCACTAATCGAGTCACATGTATCTAACATATTCATATATAATGATCTTCAACAAAGTGGTGACGAATGGTGTAACTTGCTCAAATCTTTATATTTTCCAATTTTCTCCGTTCTATTCATTTTGTACAACTACATTTATCATAGAGATTTCAAGTTTCATTAATACACGGACAAATAGTCCACTTTGAAAGAACTAAATGAAAGAAACCTCCCCAATTTTCCCTCTAGTAAAAGATTATCTAGTGTACCACGTGTTTAGGGATTCTTAAGGCCTAATTTAAGCATATAGTTGATTTATCTTTCTTTCGGTTGTTCATTGGTGCTTTGAAAGTCTCTTGTTGTGGGTGTGCAAAACAACAAAGCCTCTGCTCTTCAAGGTGGTGACTTGGACAATCCCTGACTCCAGCTTCACAGGAGCATCTTTGCATGAATCAGCTGATCTTTGATTTCAAGGAGAGAGATTGAAACCCTCGATATTTCTTTGTTTCTAACTACACTATTTTTCAAGAACCGAGCTATCAACCTCTCAGCCATCCCTCCAAAAGACAATATAATTTCTATTTTACCAGTAGAACATAGCCTGGGTCATAGTTGAATGGAGATATTTTACTTTTTATATTGTGAGCTGCAAGATGCTAGGCCAAGACTTCTTTATACTGTATTTGAAGCATTTAGGGAGCCAACTTCAACAGGTTCTTGCTAATGGTAACAAGGGAGCTCAGAATTATAGGGCCATTTTGTTTTACCTGATGTGCTTGAATTAGCCTTCCTCCTTCCCCCAATTTAAGAAAAGATAGGCAAGCTTCTGCCCATCTATCAAATGTGTCTATCCAAGGATGTGTAAAGCAATGGTAGATCAATATAGGTGTGACCAAAGCATCATTGCGTCAAGTTTCAGAATCACAATATCAATAAGTTGTTTTAGAACACTCATTTGAACTTGGAGGTTCACATGTTCCATCACTTTGCTCGTACAAGACCAGCAAAGTGTATCAATTGAAGTAGAGTCATAGTTAAGTGTATCAATTGAAGTAGAGTCAGTAGAGAGTGTTACGGGCTCCTGGAGTGATTTTTTTTTCCCCTCAAAATAGAAAAGACTGAAAATAAAAGAGAAAAGGAGAGGTCATTTTCTCTTTTTATGATATCCCACTTCGTTCATGTTCAAAAAGGCTATGGTTGCTGAACACCTTATCTGTGCTTTTCGAAATGCTTTCTTAGGCCAAGCCACTCTATGATGATAGAAGCTTAATCAAACAATTAGGAATGCCTCAAAGAAGACACTGCATAAAAATCTTTAATATCTTCCTTTGATATGATCTGTCTTTATTTTCTACTTCTTCTTGTGAGTTATTTCGTCATATCTCCACACGGTTAGCAAGAGTATAGTTCCTATTCTTGAAGTTCATAATACTTTAAGAAAGGATGTGATTAAGGAGGATGTGCTCTTTGTGTTCAATGAGTTCACTAGGTGTGGTAAGTTTGTCTGAATTCTTCTTTTATTGTTCTAATGCCTAAGAAGCCGGGAGCAGTTGAGTTGAAAGATTTTCGTCCTATTATCTTGTGGGAGGTGTTTACAAAATTTTAGCAAAGATGTTGGCCAACCGGCTGAAACTTATGTTAGATAAGATTATATCTTCCTCTCAGAATGCTTTTGTGAGGGGCCGACAGATTTTGGACTCGGTGTTGATTGTGAATGAATGCTTGATTCTCGGTTAAGGTCAAATGAACTGGGTATGTTGTGTAAGTTGGACATTCAGAAAGCTTATAATCATGTGAATTGGCATTTTTTGTTGTATATGTTGAGACGTTGTGGGTTTGATGAAAAGTGGTGTCGTTAGATACATTTTTGCATCACGTCAGTTAAAATTTTCAGTGCTTGTCAATGGATCACCCGAGGGGTTTTTCAGTAGTACTCGTGGCTTGCGATAAGGTGATCCCCTCTCTCCTTTATTATTTGTCAATGTCATGAAAGCTTTTTCACGTATGATGGCGAAGTTAGTTTCAAATGGGATGATCACTGGGTTTAAGTTGGGTGGTTAGTAGTGAAGTTATTGGTGTTTCCCATTTATTATTTGCAGATGACACTCTTGTTATGTGTGTGGTGGATGTGGAGCAATTTAGAAGTCTTCGGTGTTTATTATTGTATTTTAAGGCAGTTTCAGGTTTGAAAGTTAATCTTTCTAAGTCGGAGGTGATTCCAATAGACAATGTTAGTAATGTGCAAGAGTTGGCTTTGATTATGGGGTAAAGGATTTCTTCTTTGCCTATTACTTATTTGGGTCTTCTTTGGGAGCTAGATCCAAAAGTGTGCATATTTGGGATGTTATTTTGGAGAGATGGCAAGGAGGTTGGCTGGTTGGAAAAGAATGTATCTTTCTAAAGGGAAAGTTGACATTGATTAAATCCACCCTCTCTAGCTTACCATATACTTTTTATCTCTTTTTCCCATTCCATCTTCTATGGCCTCTAGAATTGAGAAATTGCAAAGGGATTTTTTATGGAGTAGCGATTTGGGGGGTCACAAATTTCATCTTCTGAAATGGGAAAAGGTTTGTTCTCCTCTTCAATCAGAGGGGTTGGGTCTTCGGAGATTGTTGGTGTTTAACAAAACCTTGTTAGGGAAGTGGTTATGGCGTTTTGCCACTGAGAGGGATAGTTTATGGAAGGTTATTATTGCAGCAAAATTTGGTACAATGGTGAGAGATTGGATCACTTTGCCTTCCCGAGGTTCTTTTGGGGTGAGTTTATGGAAGCATATTCGTAAGGATTGGATTTCCTTTGTTTCGGTTTGTGGTGGGTAATGGGTGTAGGGTGTGGTTCTGGCATGATCGTTGGTGTGGCGATCTACCTCTTAATTGTTTGTTTCCGGTTGTCTTCTCTTTGGCCCAGTGTAAGGATGGGATGGTGGCGGATTAATTGTCACGTGATACACTTTCTTTGGTTTGGAATATTCAGTTTTTGAGGTCTGCAAACGATTAGGAAATGACAAAATTAATAGCTTTTTATTCCACACTTTATGCAAAGGTATTTCGTCGTGATAGTGAAGACAAGTTGTTTTGGATGCGAGCTAAGGATGGAGCTTTCAGTGTTAAAACTTTTTATTCCTCTATTTCTGGTGGTACGTCACAGTTATCCTCCTGGTGTGGGGTTTGGCGGACTAAGGTACCTATGAGAGTTTCATTCTTTGTGTGGGAAGCTACGCATGCTAGAAATTTGATAATCGATAATCTTCGGAGGAGAGACGTTTATGTTACGGATTTATGCTATTTATGTAAGAGGGATAGTGAGTCCGTTGACCATGTTTTATTGCACTGTTCAATGGCAAGGGCACTTTGGACATATGTTTTTCGTATAACGAATCTTCATTTGGTAATGCCAGAAAGGGTGTTTGATGTGTTGCTATATTGGGAAGAAAGTTTAAGGATCCTTTGGCTATGACAATTTGGAAGATGGTTCCATCTTATGTTTGGTGGTGTCTTTGGAGGGAACGTAATAGTCGATGTTTTGAAGATTCAGCATCGTCGGTGGTTCAATTACAGGGTGTTGTTATGCACTCTCTTTTTCGTTGATTACAGCTATGTGGGGGGTCGTTTTCTTGATTTTCCAGATTTCATTAGCTTTTTTGCTTGTATGTTCTAAGTGTTTTCAGTATAATCTTTGTACTGTTTTCACATTTTATTTCTTTAATAAATTGATTTACTTATTAAAAAAAAAAAAACTTTAAGAAAGGATAGACTACTACTAGTCTACCATTCCTTGTTATTTTGGTACTACCGTGTTCCCTTCTTGAGTCCACCACCTTCTTTTCTTCTCCACTCTATTTGTGTATTTCTCTTGAAGAATGTAATGCGATGTAAGTCGACTGCGGTGACCTGTAATCCTGTGGGTTGTACGTGTTTCTGGAGCCACTTGTTAGGGAGAGGAGTGACTCTAGTCTAGGGGATGCATCATATGTCTGTTTCTGTTCGTGTACAGAAAGTTATCGACATAGGACAAGTAAACAGACTGATAACAAGAACTAGGAAGGGCTATGAGGATCATGCTAGTGGATGGCATCATGGGGAAATAACCTTTAGTACTTCATGTGCTATTTTGCTTTTGTTATAAATTTGAAATGTCTCTCCAACTGTTACAGATCTATAGTCCTTTGCTCATTATTTGTCTCAAACAAGTCTAGTATGCCCTTATGCAAATTTCGATTTTTGATAGGAAGTTGAATGTGAGACAAAATTAGAATAATAAGTCTAGCAGGAATGGTGTTGCCCTTGGGTTCAAATAGAAGAATAAACCAATATTGGCTGTTTAAAATTCTAGGTTTACAACTTTGTTGTGAGCTGATATCATCCTGAAGCATTAGGTTTTTTAATAACAAATTGTAGTAGCAAGGCTAAATTTTTTATTGGTTGTGTTTGGTAGTGTTGTTAAACTTGTTTAGATTGTAGTAGCAAGGCTAAATTCACCGGTAGTTTTTGTGATTTGTTCTTTCAATTCTCTTTCTCTTAGACCAGTTAGTCACGCCATGGAACTTTTTGGCCATTGTGGCCTACCAGAACCTGAGATGTAAAACTTGAATTGCATAGACGATAGAAGGGAAGTTGTAAAGAGAACAAGGAGCTATATTCTGCACTGATTTTTTTTTTTAGTTTCCAGAGATGATTTTTGGTCAGGGTTATAAAAAAAGGAGTGCCACCACATATATTGCAGAGAGATAGATAGTTTAGTGTCACCAGAATTGGACAACTAGCAAGATTACTGCATGTGCAGCGTTGAACTATTCTCCTTTTAGTTGGATAGATATACGTACTGTGGACCAAATTGTTTGCCTTTCTGCGGTGATATCGTTTTGCATGGTGTAGAAGAGATGCTTTGTGAGGAAAAGTCTTAACTATGAGTAGAGATGATAAAGAGAAGAATGTAAGTCAACGAAACAATGATTGTGAAATGAGCGACATGAATATTCATGACCAGCAGGTACCCAAAGAAGTTGCTGTGTCGGTTGTTTTCAAATGTACCGTTCACGAAACAGTTCTTCACAAACAGAGTTTGTATTGGAAGATGGATTGTCTTTTGGCGCACAATTATATTGGGATGGATGCACTGAACAAGTTGTTGTCGATGTAGTTATGATTGTTTAGCATTTAAAGGAAACTACAATACTTATGGAGCAAGCTTTGTTACATTCAAAACCTGGGTACTCAAGAAATGAAAGGATGCTCTGAGAATGCATAGCTCAATTTTACTTTTGAGATGAATGATTGGTAACCCAAAGAAGGCCGACAAAATAGTTATTGCATTCACAAGATGTAGAGGAAGCAAACTACATTGATACATGGAGACTGAAATCGTTGGTCAAGTCTAATGACTGCTGCATTAAGGAGCAGTTCGATTTAATTAGAAGGAAATATATGGGCAAGGAAAGGTGGAAAAAAACTTTTTTTTCGATCTGAGAGTTAAATACGACATCCTATAGGCAGCAGGAGAAATGGCCCTGGATGGAGTTGGTTGCCAAGTATTGGCTTGATCTGGTTTATTTCAAATGTTTTTGGGCAGGAGATCTTTTGCATGTATATTTGTGATGTGGTGACTGTCTAAAATCTTAGCGCTTGATGAAGCTACTGCTCTAGTAAAGGGAAGTTGGTCATTTTAGAGCCATTGCAGGTAGGAAGACATGCTGGGTGATAAAAGAATCATTTAGGATGATTTTGCTTTATATTAAAATCTAGTGAAAACACGGAGTTCAGAAGAATTCTTGATATCGCTGAGTTGTCTCTTAATGGACAGTACATCATATTAGTTTGTTGGACTTCAATATCCTGCTCTATTTAGAAAATATAGATACTATGTTCTTTTTTGAGTGGTGTTCCTAAAGTGTTCATAACACATGGAAGAATGTAGCTTATGGAACTAGTAGTGCTAACATTTGCTTTGCAGCATTACACTGATTCAATGCTCCTGTTATGTTCTCAGAGTGAGAATAGTTTGAGTGATTAGTTATTAAGATGTGTGGACATACACAAATACTGTACATTTATCTTACAAGTGAGATCCTGCCCATCTTCTGAAACTTCTCACGTTACTGCCTTCTGAAACCGCCATTCCGATCCCCGACCTTCCTTCATGTCCAACACCTACATAATACAATCTCCATTTATCTACATGGTCCTCCATCTGAACCAGATATGGAGATCTCACTCCTTTATTATCCCATCCATCAGTTTCTGAAGGCCTAACAGTAGGGTCTTCTTGAAGCCGCTTCCAATTCTTCAGCCCATCTGGGGATACTGCAAGCCCAATACTACTCTTTCCATTGGCAGAAACACCCTCATATGCCATCAAATAGTTTCCTTCTTTGCGATTTCTCACCACACATGCATTCTTGACTCCTAGCTCATCAAAAGTACTGTTTGATTCCCCTCCCATGATCTTGCCTAGCTTCACCCATCTAATCCCATCTCTGGATCTTGCAAGTCCAAGAGCAAACTGCCCATTTTCCATATCAAAGGAATGGTAATACATCCTGAGATCATCGTTACTGTGCACTACAACATGAGGCGCAGCAATAAACAAAGAATCCCACTCCTTGTCTGATCCCACATCTAACAAGGCTCCACTATGATGATCCCCTTCAATTCTAGCCCAGTGCCTACCGTCTTGACTGCACGCTAGGCCTGGCAGAGACTTAAAAGTTTTGCCAATTCTCTGACATCGATCTTTCTCTTCTCCACTTTGAACTCTTTCTGGGCTGTGTAAAATGCTTGGATCTGATAAGTGCACTTCTTCAGAACTATATCCTGTGTAGTAAAGCCAGTAAACAGCACTATACATAGGGCTGGACATTATTACCATCTCCGAAGGCCTAATGCTCTGTGTGTCAAAAGCCCACCAATTCTTGCTGCAATTCATCACCAGTCCTGCATCCCCACACGATCTAACATGTTCTGCCCCTCTTGCCCAATGGATTCCATTGCTTGACATTGCTAAACCAATAGAATCAGATGTGTTGTCGGGGTCAGACCTTCCATGGTACCACATGTACCACCTTTCCTCATTGTCTCCGATGTATCTTTTCACAACTGGAGAGCCAATTTCTGCACCATCCCAGGAGTTTTTGGGACCCAAGTCAAGCACCAGACCTCTAGAACAAGTAGATGTAAGTGCTTGATTTGGTACTGTAGTTGACATATGCTGAGATTTTGAATTTGCATCCCGTTCAATGGCAGGATTCTTATTCGTTGCATTGTTGCTGTCAAGGCCTGGCTTTGTGGAGCACTGAGTGGGAAAGAAGGTGTTGTTTCTAGATTTAGGACACGGACCTCGTTGGTGATTTGGGAAGCTACTATACAAAGATGTGCCAGAGGCATAAAGAGCAAGTGTTTGTGGTTGGGTAGAAGGCCATGGATGTTGGATTAGATTTGCTGGATTCATCATTCTTCCTGCAGTATAAGATGAAAGGAAACTGACTGTTCTGATCCTTGTGACTGCTGCTGTGTCCATCATAGGACAACAAGGGGGGAGAAAGGAAATGGGATTGGTATCAGTGGCAGGATCAGATATGCAGGGATTGGTGCCACATTCATGTGGCTTTTATATCAAGTAGAGAATTACTTTTTCTGGGTATTTGGAAATGTTGCCCATGATTTTCTGTATTTAACGCTATGCCCTCATATAGTGTGGCCTCTCTTCAAATATATCTTCAAATATTACTTGTTAATCTTTACTGACCTGAAAGTCTGTTGGGTAAAAAGAACATTATCTTGCCGATTGAGCTAACATTGACCTAGAGACTAATGTGAAAAGTGTCATTTCCACATTGTGCAAATGGTAAATACTGTTGACACTTCAAATTCATTAAAGGTGCAGAAAATGCCAAGCTTCTACATTTTAACTCTGCACTACATTACAATCTGAAGGATCCTTTTTTGTTTAAGGAGAAAATTTTTTTTTTTATTTGTCTCCCACTCCTCGTGCTTTTTATATTTTGTACTTTTATTTCTTGAGTTCTCTCTCTTTATGCCTTTTAATTCTTTTTTATATTTATTGCACTTAATTATCCTATCTACTATGTGATCCCCATCGTCTGTACTTACCCTATCTACTTTTCTTCCCACTGATTTTGGCACCCCCGTGTCCTTCCCCAGTTGATACTACCGGATGCTTCTACCTGTCAAATGGCAAAGGGAAGACCAGAGCTTAGGTTGACTCAACTCGATCACTCTTTTTCAGGTGAAGACTTGGCCTCTTGAGTCAACAAGTGGAAGAAATATTGTTTACGTGTATGATGTTCTGCTTGGTTGGTGTGATAAACGTTTCACATGCATTTAGATCTTGTAGGAATTATTAGTTGCTAAGCAAAAATAGAAATTAAAGAAGTCGGGCTTGGCACGAATATCAACTCGTTCTCCTTTTCTCATTTCTTTTCTTTTCTTCTGTGCAGTGGTAAGAGAAGACTCGTTTGCTGAATAGAGAGGAAACATGCATATTTCTCATCCGCAAGTACTTGCTCAATGCTCCTTGTTCTGCGTGGATCACATTACCAGGCATAGCTCTATGGAACCAGGCATTCTGAGCCCCACAAATACTGAGCACATAGTTCTCCCTGGATCACATTACTCTATATATCAGCATCAGCCTCTTGTGATATTTTGCCATCTGGGGTCCTGAAACGACGCTGTTTTCATGCGAAGCAGCAGAATGTCATAGAAGTCGGGTCTCAGATTTATTGTTTATGCTATGTCCTTTCATGCATGGGCTTAACATTATTTTTTTCGAATTCGCATTCATCTTGTGTCTTGAGCCGTTGTTAGCTGACGGAAAATTAAAATTTTGGTGGCTGATGGTACAAATAAGTTCTGGATAACTAGCGGGTTTGTGGGCCACTTCTCTCTGTGCAACCTTCCACAAATCCGTAGTAGTTCCAACATGTCTGTGCCTAATGAACCGTTTGACTTAGGGTTGAGGAATGATGTTCAACCTAACTTTCATGTAGTGGTGTTGGTAACTAATTGGTCACGCACGCACTCACAGATATATAGTAAAACATCACTTTTTACCCCTACACTATGGCCAAATGTCATTTTAAAGCCCTGAAATTATCAATTTTGTTGCATTAAGTCTTTAGACTACTAAAATTCATCAATGTTCGCTCTATAATAGCACCTAAATGTCGATATTGTGTCACATAACTATTTTTTGCACATATCACAGTAGGATCTTATAAGAGAATGAACATTGATTTATTTTGATAGTTTTAAATGCGATGAAATCTGCAGTTCATACCATTAAATAATATTTGGGTGATAGTTCGAGGGTTAGGAAGATTCCTCCATATATATGTATATATAACAATAGATATACAATTGATATCATGCTTGGTATTGCAATTGATATATATGTTTTCAAAATTTTCACTAGTGTTTGGTATTTTTAGCTAAAAACATCTTTTATATAAGCCCCAAAGTATGGGTGGTCATGTCTAGGTGAGCCATGGAAGTAATGGACACCATGTTTGACCGAGCCCTGTCCATCTTGATTGCTAGCTGTTGGTTTATACGTACGAAAAAGAAAAAGTTAGGAGCTTAAGATCACCAGCGAGGCCTAATTGAGTGGAATTCATAACGCTGACGACATTATGTTATGTGTACTGCTAATTGTACATCACGTAGAAAGATCATTAGGCTACAAGTTTTAGAAATTTCTAGAATCTACATTTGACCATTACCAATATCCCAGCTCCCGCCGTAATCCTCCAATCTGGGACAGGATGCTGATAACAACAAATTATCAGTCCCACAAAGTGCCCCAAGATTTCTTTCTTCCATGGTTGTACTGTCCGAAATTAACAAACAAATAAGACTCTGATCATGATATTATGGCTTTTGTTCTCTTGTGCTTTGCAGCCAATATTTGGGCAACACCTTCTGATAAGTTGTGTCAGCTATATATCTAAAAGGGTTTTCTCTCCCTCTCTTTCAAGGGCAGCAGCTTGCTGTTGGTAGCTAGGTAAACTAGATCTTACGCTGAGGTCAGTGAGGTTATAATATTGTTCAGAAGATGAATAATAATTCTCATCTCAGAAAAAAAGAAGTGCCAGTACATTGGACCTTATAATTAATTAATTCATCTGTATGCTGTATAGCCTTGACAACTAATTTTCTTCCCCTCCTGAAAAGTGCACTCCCTTGTTCCTGAGTGGTTAGAGAGTTTAGTTTGGTTGTACGGGGGAATTTGATCCCCCCATAGGTTTTTTCTAGTGTCTTCTGTTATTGGCTTTCTGCACTGGCGCCTTTTCTGCTGCTCAATAAAGTGCTGTTTTGATTAAAAAAAAAAAACACTTTTCTTCCCCTATTGAAAAGTAGTGTACTTGGGACATCTTGTTGCTGTTGAAGTTCTCGGGTGGCAAGGTCGCTGGTGAGGCTGCCTTGTTCCTTTACAACTGCTTCCCTGGGGTCATAACAATGTATTTCTTTATTTGCCGCCTTCTTTGCTGTGTTTTTCTTGCAGCAAATTAAGGGCAGAAAATCTTAATCCCAAACGACAAAAAAGGAGCGTACCGTACGTAGAGAGTTTTCTCTATGGATCAGGCAAACATTTAAGGAGCTCTAGCTACGTACGTAAGTCGTAAACTAAACATAGGAGTTGATATTTCTCGTACGTATCCTTAATTTCATCGGAACTGATCTAATAGAAACACTGCTCGACTCAGATACATGTTTAGTTGAACTTTCTTACGTGAAATTGTGGTGAAGGTATATATACTATTAGGACATAAAATATTATTTTGATTCAATTTTAGAAGTATTGTCTTGTATGAGCTGGCTCAAGTGATTGGCGGCTAACTGGATGCCGTTGAGCTGCGAAGAATATGGAGGTGACAACTGAGAGTGTCCAGAGAAAATTTGGTGAATCTAATGGTCAAATATCCCTCGTAGTACCCTTCCTTCCTTTCGTAGGATGTTGATCAGAACGTGTAGGACCACGTGCGGATGCTCGACCGATCGCCAGTACAGCGAACAGTCCCATTCCGGGGGAAGGATTAACACGTGAGCACCTAACTGATCTCTTCTCCCTATCTTTCCGTCAACACCTGCACCTCTCATGGGTACGTTCCCGACGGATCGAGGAGTACCCCAGCGCCAGCTAGCGAAACACCGATCGAGAGCGTTGGGAGTAAAGATTCGCCGTCTGAATTTCAATGGAAGATATGACCGTTAATTTCGCTTAATATTCCACAGTAATTTTAAAATCTTTTGAAAAATACTCCGGACATCATATTTCTTTCGTGCAGATATAAAATATGGGCTAAAATTATCGTACGTAGCTCGATCGAGTACAGCTGGCTGATGCACATGATATCTATTGACCTCTAGATCTGTATCAACTGCAACCTAATACATGTTATATATGTATAGCACACGTATCCGTATCGATGGGATATGCAACAAGCGACAAATGATCATGTGTGTAACATTTTAATTTTTTTTTTCCAATAGAGTGTTCAGACCAGCATACGTTAGCATTTTATTATTTGCTGTAAAAAAAATTTCATAGTACATTTATTTTTCGGGTTGTTTTAATTCTAGTAGCTTACATGATTGACCTTTAATATGCTTATATATAGTAGGGCTGTACACAGTGCGCCCAAACCGACCCGGTGAAATATGTCCGTCGTCCTTTTCAATTTTCATCGCATAAAATCACACCACGACAAAAGAGGAAACCCTACATGTGAAAGCCAAAAAAGGGAATAACTAAACTTTATGAACCCAAACTAAAGTCAACTGATCTTAATTAAGTATTTTTCAACGTATGCTAGCTAGCTAAGCTCTCTGTTAAAAGTACATACTTCTTCATCTCCTCGTGATCTAATTGGCAATCATTTCAAAAGAAAGTTTCTCTTCTAGCTAGAAAGACCAGTTATATATATATGAAGCTTATGACTCTGTGGATTCCCTTGATTGAGGAAGAACTGGACGTCTGAATATTGGTGTCATGTGAAGTTATTCCACCAAAAAAAAAAGCTAAAAGAAATGTGCATGAGCTAGCACATGCACCGATATATAAACTACGTCTACTACTACTACACGTAGTAAATATTGTTTGGACGATCATTGCTTCGTTATTGGCACTTTTTTTGTTGGCTTCATGATGAATTTATAACAATTAAAACAGGATATTCCCTCAGACAAATGAAAAATAAAAATAAAAAGATGGAAAAAGAAACTCGTAGAGATCTTTTGGGGCACGGGCTATCTAGCCGGCCGGCAGTATTTTATTTGTAGAAAATGCTTGAGGCAAATGCATGTCTCAAATATTGCCACATTCACCAAAAGATTCGTATAGATTGGACACCCAGATCGAAAATGACGATTTGAAAAGAGAATCTAAAAGGTGTGATCAAATTGCATTGTTCTCCATCGATAATATTCAAATAGGCCAAACTTCGTTGACTGCATAATTCCCAGTTGGAAACTTGGAATCTCTTGCATACTTAAGGGCATGTTTGTTTGCCTAAAAATTCAAGAATTTAAATCCAATTTTCTAAATTTATACTCCTAACATTACTCCTACACGCATACCAATACAACTCATCATTACTTTTTTTACACACATCAATACAACTTTTACAATTTTTACACGCATGCCAATAAAGCTCAAACATCACCTAAATATTCACACTATTCTTAAAATTCTTAAAATTTTCTCAAAACGAACATGTTGAAGTCTTGATTACCAACTTGAATTCATTATGTTTTGATACCCAACGTGGGTATTTTTCATTTTTCCTTAAAAACAAGGGGGAAAATAAATAAATACATAGAATATTGGTACTCATTAGGAATATGAAAGAATAAACCTGCGATGATTATTATAATTTCATGTTCCCCCTCTTCCCCCTTGCTAGATTTTGACTAGTAAGTATCCCCCAATCTGTAATTCAAATTGCATATTGCATCCAGATCGAGACCGTTCGAGGTGCCAACTTAATTTAGTGAAGAAATGTAAGTATGGGAAGCAAGATCTTGGTACAGAAATGGCTGCGTACTGGTGGAATTGTTTTTTCTTCTTTCTTCTTCTTCTTCGGTCTATGTTCATATAAGACTGCATGCAACCGTACATAGTTCCATTCGAATAATACAAACACTCAATCCACAGCCTGGACTTATATGCATGGGTGTTTCCGAGTAATTATAGGGTGATTGCATGTCTTTGAAAATGGCAACTTGGTTAATTAAGTACTGCATTATTTGCTATGGATGCTTCGTCTTTGTTTATTTATTAATTATTCAGGTTCGTGCATGGTAGGTTCACGATCTGACATATTAGGTATACCTTGTTTTCCTTTTTTCTCGCTACGACTTATTAATTTTGGCTTCCAGCAAACTTATTTGTTTTTTAAATGTTGGATTGTCCGAAACTCCAGATGTCCACGTTTTCCATAGATCAGGAGAAGTACCCATTAAATCAAGTAGAGATCAGAATTTGACAGTGACAATGGATTTTCCCCCAAGAGTTAGTTGGCGCGTTCGTACGTACTACGTAGCAAAGTTCTACTGGATTTGGCGGTGGACAATGCTAAATCTGGCATGAGAGCTAACTCGTTTTATGGTAACCACTACAAGAAAATCATGCTACAGCCACCGAAGTCTTCTATTTGGTCGCTAAAACATCAAGCGCCAATGACCAAATCCCTCTGTTGGTCACTAAAGGTACAACTTTATGCTCCCGTTCCTAAAACTAAAAACTAGCGTTACTAAAAGTAAAAAATCATACTATAGCCACCGAACCTTCTGTTTTGTCACTAAAACATTAGGCGCCAGTGACCAAATCCATTTGTTGGTCACTAAAGGCACAACCTTTATGCTCCCATTCCTAAAACTAAAAACTAGCGTTACTAAAAGTAAAAAATCAAATAGACTGTTTCGCGCTAAGGTCCCTTCTTCCTCCCGCTGCCATAGGTCCAAAAGCCCTCTATCAAATTCTCACCCCTCCTCTCCTTGCCAGCCGCCTCACTTCTTCTTCTCTCTTCTCTTCTCCCCTTTTTCTTTCTTTCTCTCTTTCCTCTTTCTTTCGAGTTCATTGCCATTTTCAGTGTGATTTTGAGACCTTTTTCTTTTTAGCCACGCGGTGAGTTGATGCACATTGGTGTAGGTCATCAGAGAACCACAATCTTCTTGCTCGTGTCGACAGGAATTATGGAACTCGCAAGAGGTCTCTATCCCCATTCAACAGATTGTCGTCCACCTCCTTTCCCCCATTTACTCTTCGCAGGAGGTCTTATCCTCCACTCGACAGATTTCCATCCACCTCTTCTCCCCGATATACTCTTCACAGGAGGTCTCTATCCCCACTCTGCCATTGTTGATTTCGATTCAGATTCGTAGCTGTGACTCTGTGAGTAACTTGCAATTTTATTCGTTGGTTAATTTTTCAATGCTGACGATGAGGGTGTTAACTCTAATTTGTGGGTCTTGTTGTTCTAGTTGAAATTTGATTTGAATTGTAGGCCTCCAACCTCATTCCCGGTTTAGTTCCATTAAAAGCAAGCAAGTTTTACAATTTTTGAATCAAGCAAGTTTTGATCTTTTCAAATTGCCATGATATAGTATTCCTTTTTTCATTTTTTGTTTTTTTTTGTTAGCAATTAATAGTTTGTCAGACCATTGGATTAATCATCCATGATCTATTGCAAACTTGCAGATAACCCAGTATAGAATTGATTTCTAGCCTATTTTCTCTTGTGCGCATGCAGTTTGCCCCACTACACTAAAAAGGATATGCAGACAACATAGAATTTCAAGATGGTCGTCTCGTAAGTCCTTGCATCTAATGCATGCTGTAATACTAGCAGTACTGTAGGCTATGGATGTTATACTAAGACTAGGTTTTTTATGGGTTTTAATGATGATTATATTTTTGTAATCTATTTTTGAAGGATTTTCTTTCAGTTAGATGAATGAGGACTTGCATTGGCGCCTTCGTTTATACCAGTAGAAATTGGCCTTTCGTTTGTAAGGTTCATGTTTGAAGTAATATTGATGGTGGTCAATGAGTTCAGTACTTTTCCTTTTCTTCTGCTTTCTTTTCAACATAGATACTTCGATCTCCATTCAATGCGGATGCATATATAGGATTTGGGCTTTCACCCAATGCATTGTCAGACCTTTGCTTGCCTTCATTTTTCTTCTCTTATTTTGCCTTTATACAAGCTTTTTTTTCTGATCAAGATACTTTGGCCTACTTTAAATAATCATGGAAGAAGCAAAGGTTGATTATTGCGACTGCAGAGACCTCCTCCTCTGGCCTGTCCCTGTTGCGAAGAAGCATATATATATATATATTATTATTTTTTTTTTTTTTATTGCTAGCTAGCATTACTTGTTTTTGTTTATCTTAGAAAAGGAAATGTTATTCGCAATAGCATTTGTTATTTTTCTTCAGGAAACTTGATTAATGCAGATGGGGATGAAGTTCATACTCGAGTCAGTATGATAGATCTAAAGCTTTGTCCCAAAATTACACTCTATTTTCTTTTTGTTTTTCAGTAGTCTGTTTCAAAGGAAACATGAATGCAATTCTAAGTACAGGAGATATTGTTGTCTGGAGCAACAGAGGTGAGCCTATCTTTTGGAAAAACTTTCTCTCAACAATGTTACTTTTATGGGTGGAAGTGATGTTTGCCTTTCGGGGCTGAATAATATCATTTCTTCTTTATAAATAATCAGTGGTTGTTTTGATAGATTGGAGAAGCTCCTGCTGTCATGCGCTACCTTCTCGAGCATGGTCTTTTAGATGGGGATTGCATCACAAGTATATATATATATTTAGATTGTTGCATTCATCAGAAAAACAAAAACAAAAAATACATAATCTCATATTAATGTACAAGTATTTCCTCTAGTTACTGGCAAGACAGTGGCTAATAATGCAGCAAGTTTCCCTCCATTAGCCGAAGGACAGATTTGGATGGCTTGTATACTTGTCTTCCTGATATTTACTAAATTACTTATTGCTATGTTTCAGTTTACTTTTTATCCATTACATTGTAAGGCAAACAATCCAAACTTTCTTCCTTTTAAAATTCTGCTCTTGCATTAATAAATTTCAATTGTCTGCATTTGTTTGATTCCTAGGTGTTGGTCATCTGTATGAGAAGCTGTTGGTCTCTAAATTTCTATAGAAGCTGTTGGTCTCTAAATTCACTGAAGCATCTTGCATATAATGTATCATCTCTTTGAGCTCGAAATCAGACAAGTTTCTGTGAAGACAAGTTTCTGTGAAGACATATCACTCTCATTTTTGGTATTTTACACTTCTGCAGAGGCATGGTGGCAGGGGTTTTGAAGATCTGATCTAACTTGAACTTTTTCATTTTTCAAGGAAATTTAGTAGCAATTGCAAGCAGTGTGGAGCTACTCAAGATGGACTCCAGTATTTAGAGTTCTATGTAGATCAAGTTGTAGGTATTACTTAATCAGTCAGCTACTTCATTTTGTGAGTAATGTATAGATGCAAAAACTATGTATTTGCATTCTAAATATTGCCCCATTGTTGGTGTATGACTTGTATATAGATGCACATGAGACTCTGTTTCTGGAGATTTCTACTATGCAGAATTTGTTGCTTGAGAACTGTCTTCTTTATTCCAATTGAAGTAAGGAGATGAGTCTCCAATGGAGGAAATTGTAAATTCAAATAAAATGGAATATATTCAAAGAGAAAGAATACAATATAAAAACTTGCATATCTTGAATCTTTGACAAACAGTGCCATCACGTGAACAAAACAATCCATTCTTTTGAAATTAATGGCCACCAGGGTCACGAACAAAGTCTTGCGACCAAACAAGATTGGTCGGCAAACATTACTCTCCACGGGAAGGGGCGTTAAGAGTGTCGTCGTCTTTGCTAACAGCATTTTTGACGCCATGGGCATTCGTCAGTGAAGAGCTCTCTTGATGCCATGGGCATTCGTCGGTGAAGGTCAACTTCGACCAGCTCGTCCAATTAACCACAGCCTTCAGCGAAGGAGCGGGGTATCTTCCCTCACGAAATCAACGGTCGACGTTGCTGGACCAATGCGACATTGAGTTCCTATCGTCAAATCAGAGCTCTCGGCACGCGGCAGAGTCGACCACGCTTCGACGACCTCCTTCCGTGGCGACAAAGCTTTTGTGACGATTTTTGGGGTTTCGGCTACAAAAGTCGTCGTGTTGGAACCAAGATTTCTTGTAGTGAACGTCGTTCTTTCCTGTTTGGCTGTCCACATCTTTTATTCAATGTGGGGTATTTAATTTATGGGTTGCAGATAACTACATTTGCTCTGTTATAAGGACCATACAAAAAAAAAAAAAAAAAGACCAGAAGGCAGAAAAATGGGCCCTTTACCTTTATTCAGAGAATAAAACACTAAGAAATTAAACATAGGATTGGCTCCTCGTGGTTCCTTTGACACCAACGATAGATAGGAACCCAACTATCTCACACCGTTCTAAACTCAAAACGTGAGGTTCATTGAATTGTATGTTATTTATCAAATTGATGGAAATCAAGGCACCGTTTCGAAGATCTCGTTCAATCCCAATTGGCCGGTTACAAGGGCACGAGCCAAAAAGTTTAAAGATGTACTCAACGGTCTATTCAAGAGGCATGGGCTCAAGCAAATGCGTGGAGGCCCATTGAGCATGATCCACGTGAACAACAAAGGATTGTCAACATGATTCAAGTTCTAGAAGGATCCGGTTAAGGCTACGCTCAACTTGGAAAGAAAATATTCTAGAAGACTCAATTAGGCGCCACTTTCTTTCCTTCTTGGTTCTTGTATGGTTGTTTTAGGCGTCATTTTGTTTCCTTTCTTGGCTCTTGTAGGCGCCAACTTTTATTCCTTTTTAGTGTGTTTTGTTTTAGGCGTGTTAGGCTTTATTTCCTTATCTAATTTCGGGTTTAATTAGGTTTCCATGTTAGGGTTATTTTCCTTGTAACGTTTAGCCTTTAAATAGGAGCTTTTGCTTTGTAATTCGGCAGACATTGATTAATCAAAATTGTGAGGATTTATTCTCTTTGGTTCTTTGAAGAACTACTCGAACTTATCGGGATTTCCGTGGCGTTCAACTTGACTTATCAAACGGAATTTCCATCACCGTTTGTGGCGTCTTCCTTATATGAGGTTCTTGTTTTCCTAAACAACGGGTCGAGGTCTTCCATTCGAATCAGTCCTAGAACGATCTTGGGTTCCCTTTCGTTGTTGGGTCTCGTTATTCTTAGCGAGGTTCACATCACAGATGGAAAAATAGAAAAAGATACAAAACGAATGGTGGAAAATAACTTGCTGACAACAAATGTTTTTGCTGCCGTGACGTTTCTATATATAGAAATAGTAGTCAAAATATGGGTTTCTGTCGTGGCTCATTTCCCTACGTTGTTCACAAAAAGCACAAATGCTCTCCATGGAATGTAGGGTCGGTCAACTGTTATCAATTGTTTTTTTATTTAAAAAAATTACATTTTGTTTTAACCACAGTTCATTATACAGTTTGCTCCTTGAACTACCAAATTCAACGCTTCACACCTTAAATTATCAAGATATTTCTACTTTCTACCCTAAATTTAGATCTCACCCTTAAACTACCAAATATTCCCAACTCCTCTCAATCACAAGCCCAATGAAACATGAGAACTGCGATGGCATTTTGCTCTAAGTAACCCTGTCTGTTGATGAAGTTCGAATTGTTTTAGGGCCCAGAAAGGTAGAGTGGTGAAGATTACAAAAAAGGGCCGAAGTGATTCCACACACAGGAGACCATCATACCCACTCGTCTTCTGCCTATAGAACCTTGCTCTATAGGCCCATGATACAGCGGTACCGTTAGGGAGCTCTAAGTAACCCTCAACTGCTGCTGCCTCTGCTTTGGCATCACTTGGTGCGCATATATATGCCCAGTTCAACAGAAATGATTATTTATACCCAGTCCCAACTTCACGACCGCTGCAAGCCTGCAGTCTGTTTATCCTGGATTTATTAGCCCTTGGCAATTTCTCAATGCCTTAATTCGCGTGTTATTCATCTACCCACCCAGAAAGAGTTTCTTCGCCATAGCAGGGAAGAATTTGTGTAGATCCCACTGAAGATGTTATATAGCGGAGAATGAAGGAAAACCAGAAGATAAATGCCAACAATTTTATCATATGCTCTCAATTCTGACGAGGCAATTCTGTATAGCTGTTGGAAGGGCAGAGATGGATGTACAGAATCATGCTATCCTAAAACAACACTGACAAACTCTGTGGGATCGAGTTTCAGATCTGAAGTTCACCAAAACTAACACTTCCAAGAGTTTTTCTTCCATCAAGCAGTAGTTGCTGTTTAGGCAGTAGAAACAGGGCTCGCTTTTGTTTTGTTTTTTTTCTCAGTTGCTGTTTGGCCTGAAAGGAGATCATAATTTGGTTCATTAAATTATAAATTCAATTCATAATAGCGTAAAATATGAGCTTTTTTTCACCTCTGTTACAATTGAAATCCTGTCCATCTTCTAAAACTTCTAGTATCACTTCCTTCAGAAACTGCCATTCCAAACCCAGTTCTTCCCCCGTTTCCAACGCCTCTATAATACAATCTCCACTCATCTACATCCCCATCCATTTGAACCAGGCATGGGGATCCTACTCCTTCCTTATCCCATCCCTCTTCCACTGATGGCCTGAGAACGGCCTCATCATTGAACCTCCTCCAATCCTTCAAACCATTTGAAGAGACTGCCAACCCAATACTCCTACCCCCATCAGCAGCAATACCTTCATATGCCATCAAATATTTCCCGTCTTTCCGGTTTCTCACTATGCGCGCATTCATCACCCCAAGCTCATCAAAGGAACCACTTCCTCCTCCTCCCATTGTTTTTCCCAACTTCACCCACTTAATCCCATCCCTTGACCTCGCAATTCCAATACCAAATTCCCCATTTTGGACGTCAAATGAATGGTAATACATTCTGAGATCACCATTGCCATGAAACACAACCTGCGGGGAGGCAATAAACGACGAATCCCACTCTCTCTCAGATCCCACATCAAACAATGCCCCACTATGATGCTCAGCTTCAATTCTAGCCCAGTGCCTCCCATCCTGACTAATGGCCAAACCTGGCAAAGACTTTGAAATCTTCTCTACTCCACCATTTTCACCATTCGGCTTATCAATGCAGAACCTTTCCGGGTTTTCCAAATTGAATTTCAAAGAATTATCAGAAAACTCTGCCTTCTCAGAACTGCATCCAGTGTAGTATAGCCAATAAACAGCACTGGAAGCTCTAACCTTCGCACTGGACATCACTACCACCTCACAAGGCCGAATGCCCTCGGTGTCAAATGCCCACCAATCCTTACTACAATTCATCACCATGCCGGCTTCCTCGCTCGATATTATAGGACCTCCTCCTCTCTCCCAGTGAATTCCATTTCTCGAAACCGCTAAGCCTATCGAATCCAAACCAGGATTTCCATTAGACCTTCCATAGTACCACATGTACCACCTCTCTTCCTCATCGCTGAGGAACCTTTTAACAACGGGTGATCCAATTTCTGCACCGTCCCATGAGTTTGTGGGACCCAACCCAAACACCAAACCCCTATTATACGAAGAAGATGATTGCAAAGAAGAAGTTACTTCGCTTGAACTGCGTGCAGTTTGTTTCGAAGTCTCTGGAGTTGAGTCGGATTCGAAGGGCGAATTTTGGTGATCGGTTTCATTGTCTGTGTTTGTATTTGGTTTTGTGGAGCACCGAGTTAGATAGAGAACACTGTTCCTGGGATTAGAGGTTGATGCGCAAAGACTGAGCAGGTTGGCTTTGGTTGAAAGCCATGGGGGGATTAAGGTAGCTCGCTTATTAGTGCTATGGTAGGTTGAAATTGCGAAGGGCTTGGAATTTATGGATGGAGCTGCCATTGATGCAGCATCCATGGCTGCGATATGGAAGAGCTGAATGCGAGAGGATTAGGTGAAGTATAAATTGCAGGGTTAAGAACCCAAAAAAATGATGACACGTTTGCAACTTGAATGTGTGAAAGAGACGGAGAGAAGAGGTGGATCAAAACTGCAGTGCTACAAAAAGATGACGCTGATGTGGTTTCTATTCCACTCTTATCCTTTTCAAACCGTTGATATCAGTGAATTTTGGGTGTTACGCTGCGTATCGATTTGCCTTTGGCCCACCCAGAAAGTCGTGAAGTTGGAGCTGGCAGTCTTTCGGCCGAAAAGATGACGAATTTGTAGATAGCTAGATTAGCTTCCTGCCCAATATATTCTCCCAGATGGAAACAGATTTTAATCTTCTCGTTGAACTTCGGCTTTTCCTTAATTGCTTTGTCTGTTGCATTGGGAGTACAGCTCCAATGTCGATAATGTAATACTTCTGGTGGCTCAAAAGTGCGTGCCAGAGACGTTGGCGATTCTCTTTGT
The DNA here is from genome assembly GCA_003952965.2 of Morella rubra. Lineage (NCBI taxonomy): Eukaryota > Viridiplantae > Streptophyta > Magnoliopsida > Fagales > Myricaceae > Morella > Morella rubra. The sequence goes on from CM025855.1 coordinate 36,361,898, forward strand.
TTGATATGCCTCCATCTTTTGTGTACAAGTACAGTAAAAGTGTTCGTGAAAGAATCATCTTTTCCCTCTCGATTCAAATAAGCTGCAAATGAAAGATGGAAGACGGTAGTCTTGAACCTTAGGAAAGGTATATAATTAGTATCAATCCTTCTCTTTTTATCAGGACTTTGGCAGTAAGGACAATCTGATCATATGGATCTAATCTGATTACTAATTTCTCTTTGCTTCCTTAGGAAAGTGTTTTTTTTTTCTCTCTCTTGCAATGGACTCTGAAATTGGCTAAATTGTTGATTTTATGATGCAATAAAAATCAAACAGATAAAGAAACAAATAGTATAGATAACCGTCAAATGTTATAGGTGGTCAGCTTTATGCACGAAACTTCACCTGAAAAATACCCTTAGCAACAAAGATTAACGTGTTACAGCACACTTATGGGGTGTTGACATGATGTTGCCTTGACCACTTATGTTGTCGGATCTAGTGTTTGGATGCTAAAATTTTGGAAGTTTTAGAATTTTAGTTTCTGATTATTGGTAAAAAGTAAAAAGAGAGATAATTTAAATGAATTTTTTTATATTTATTGTAATAAAAAGAGATGATTTAATAAATAGAAATCTAACAATCATGCTACTCATGATGCACCACCAACCTAAGACCATAATAGACCTACATATAGGTTCATGATCTTTATACCACTTGCTTTTCTGCATATTGATGATAGACGGTGGGTTCCTTTCATTCAACTTTCTCCTTTAACTTAAGCAAAACACACTGTAATTTTTTTATCAAAAGAGGAAAATGAAAGAAAAAATAATGAAATAAGATCAAGTCATGACATTGGATCCTCACAAGAATCAATACCTTGTCCTGTTTTTAAGAAACTTCAAAAACAGCCTTGATTAATTCTTTTGAAGTCAAAGAGATGTGGCCAACGCTTCTTTAGATCATTACAAGTGTCCAAGAGTGTACCTGATAACGATCAGTGTGAGTTTGATGAGCCTTGATGAAGACATAGAGGGTTTAAGGGGAAGATTCCAATACCCCAAGTCCCACGAAGAGAATGAATAAGAAAAGCATGATATATGTTCAAGTTCCACACATTGGATATTAAAGTTACATATCTTAAAATATCACAGAACTCCAGTTTTTAGAAGGAAGTTTCCCTTACAAGCTACTTCAAATCATCATGGATATGCACTTAGCGTATTGAAGGAGAAAACAATTCGAAAAGCAGAATCAGATGCCTACCTCGACTCCAACAAGGTGTGACAAGCGGCACTGCACCTAACAAAATGGCCGCCTACACACGAAGTTGACCATGAGCTAGGTCTACACTTCCAAAGAATCTACAAATTGTCTATACATTGAAATGTTAAAAATCAGTGATCATATGCTGAAAGAAATACTGCTGAACCCCAACTAATACACAGCCCGAGTTCCAAGTAGACTAAAAATAAGGGCGGAAAGCTCGGTCTCTAGTGCAGCCCCCCAGGGGAAAGGTTAGAAGTTTGTGTAAACACACAAAACACACACACATACATAAGCATTTAAGAAGGCGAACATAACGTGAACATATATTTGCTCAAAGTTTCAATCAATATCAAAATTTATAGGTCTTCCTAACCCAAGAGAAATGCAGGCTACGGATGTTAAAAGGGCAAAGAAAAACAAAAAAAAACGATCTTTTTAAACTACTTGCTCTGATAGTTTCAACTCACGTTTGACCTAAGCCCCAACCCAATGTACGAGCACTCTAGTGGTTAATGGGCCTAGTTATTATCAGAACTAAGGATCCACAAGAAAAACATGGCGCCGCATTTGCGCTCTCATGCCACTTTTAAGGTTAATAGCCACCCCCTCTGAATCTGTCATGCATCTCAGCTGCCTTCTCCTCTTTCAACTTCTGCACAATTTCATATATCCTGGGGTTGAAGAAACGGTCACGAACATACTTCCTCTCCTCAGCTTGAATCTCTTTGATAGCACTGGGGTAAGGGTTAGGAGGAGGTTTATTCCCTTGCAGACGTGCAATTCGCTTCAAGCGAGCATATGCATTCTTCTTTGCTTTCTTCTCTGCCCGATATTCCATCTAGACATCAAAAACAGCAGCAGTTAAAGTAAGCCAGGAGAGGGAGTGGGGGAAGGGACACAAAGAGTATATTTTCTGGGAAACAACTCAATCAAAGAATCCAGCACACATACATCAGCTACAGCCATTGCTTCTTCCTCACTAACTCCCTGCTCCTTCAGGTCGAGCACCCGCAAACCAAACACACGAGCTGCAGGGGGTTCAAAACCACAAATCCTGTAGATACATGAAGTCTAAGAAAATTAATGTTTGACCATTGGGCCTTTTGAGTCCAGAAGACCAAGGGATCATGATAAGACCCAAAACCATCAGTAAATGGTATAACTGAAAAGTTATGTCCTGAGATCAAGGTTTATGCATGATACTCAATAGTCAGAAGGTTGATATGACATATAACCCCACTTCTCATTAATCTTCACTCTTGAAACTTAGCAAATTCAGAATTCAAAGAAGATAGGATGAATTTAAATTGCATATGAAATGGGAGAAAAAAGAAGTAAAAGCAAATAACACCCCAGGAAAAAAAGAAAGGAGAACTCCAACTTCATTCAAGAGCATGACCAAAACCAGATTTAACTTTTTGACCTGAGTAGGTTAATAGCTGATTTGCTGATCAACTCAAAGTATTCACAATAGGTTCAGTTTCTGATTGACTCCTCTGGTTGAACCCCAGAAAATTGAGATCAATAGTCACCATCCTGAGAAATACTCTCTTCATTTTATTAATTAATTTTCTTTCCCATTCAGCTTAAATCACTACAAGGCATCCAAAACAGGTAGAAAAGCATTGAAAAGTTTTCATCGACACCGTCAGTCAACATTGAATTAAAATATCTCCGTGTATTTCAAAATGCAACTAGTCTACATGTGTCTGCAAGATATGTATGTCTGCACACACGCAATCACAAAGCCCTTGAAAAGCCAAAGAACAGTCAGGTCAGCAAAATGCAGGATCAATTTCAAGCACAGAGATGGCAGCTTCAACTTGTGTTAGAATGTTAACAAGCACTCAAGGTTGGCAACAAATAGAACTAGCATGAACAAGATGAAAGACCCAGAACATGTCGTTCCTTTCTCTGTTCAAAGGTTACATGGTGGACCACCAAATTCTTCTTTAACATGCTGCTAGGATCATAGGAAAATCAAATTCATAACAAGATAGGTATGTTTGCAAGCAGCCTATAATTGCTGAACAGGAAATAGATGCCAAACTTTGCAAAAGAAACTGAGATATAGAAACAAAGTAATACTTGATGGCATCTTCATGTTTTGAGTCTGGATGTTTCTGAAAGAACTTTTTTATATAAATATCCTCAGGGAGACTGATCTTTTTAACTTTCCCATCAGCACGAGGAAATGTTGCAGGTGGTGCACTGCACAGTTTGAAACATTCTCAAAATTTATAAACTGAAGCTTACAAAATATATGATTAAGTCTTAAACACATTCTTCATATAGGCATCATAGGCATCAAATTTCATGAGTCTTGAAAATGAAATTTTTACACTAAGAATCCGGGAATCCAATAACACAAGACTGTGAAAACCTAATAATTTAGGATCTCTTTGTCAAATTTTACGAGCAGACCGAATAGTGATCTAGATTTTTGATAACATATCTTATAGAGTCCCCATATGATTTTGGTTCCTAAACAATGTATTCCATTTTTGAGTTGACCCCAAACTACCAATCACTTCACCCAGCAATTGAAGTTTTAGAAGCCTCAAGCATTACATTTAGCCTGCCTTCCTATGACAATGTGGATGGCAACTAGTAAGATGACATGCTCTTTTTTTATGTTTTCTCTGCACATCTTTATTGTGCCTCATTGCCGAAGTTAGGTCATCTGCTGATCTCAAAAATCAGAATTTAGAGACAACAAATATGTTCCCTCTGTTTCACTTTTCTAGACCAAATTTACACATCTCCACAAAATATGATTTTGAGAAACCAACATGTAGCCTAATATGTCATGAAGGCATGACACAAACATCATTCACATTAGCAGGAAACACTAAGATATGGCAAGAGTGGCATTGATATGCTTTGAAGACTTCTAGATCAAATTGAAATAACTAAAATTTAAGGGAAACAAAATTTCAGATACGATGTATAGACTACTGACTACAGCTAGCTGTATCTTGGCCGATCTCTATAAACAAGGATAAAATGAACTTTTGGCCCTTGAATTTAGCCAAGGTTTGATCTTGTTGCTAATATTCAAAAGGCTAATTTTGTCTCGGAACAATTTCGACAGCGGCATCTTCATTGAAACAAGTGAAATCTGATGCAAGCTGACTATATTCTGAAACAAGTGACATTCAATTATTCCATTCACCGAGGTGTGATTACTAAGAAAACCCACAGCAGAAATGAAAAGCAGAATTGAATCTGCAGCAAGCATATTTGAAACCCAAAAGAACCAAGCGTGCAAAAATTAACTAACTTTTATTAAACCTATACCCTGGAACTTACAAGGTCCACGCTATTCTCTTCGACCCACGAGACTACACACAACAGAAATACGGAATAATCCAACCGAAAAGTACCATTGAATTCAAGCGTCTGAACCATTTTCAAACTCATAACTAGAGAGAGAGAGAGAGAGAGACGAACTGTTCCATGGCTTTGAGCCAGACGGGCTCGGCCTTAGCTAATCCCTTAACCAGCTTTCGGGTTCGAGTAAGCAAATCTCCTTTCATGAACGACATGCCTGCCTCGTTGGCTCCTTTCCCTCGCTTCGCCTTCTCTTCTGCAGTCTCTTCCGATTCGACAATGTATCAGTAAGACAGTAAGTACCGAATCAGAATACGACGTCGTATGGCTCCACTTCGGGCCTTTGGGCTTAGAGAGATTTTTTGGAAAACCGATATAGGCTCGGTTGCTGGGCTGAAAATGATTGGGTCGGGCCCCTCATACGCAACGTCCGGGTCAATCATGTGTCAACGACGACAAAGAATACAACAACTAGGAATGTTTTTATTCAGCTCTTATTAATGCAAGCGTTGTACTTAGCTCGCCAGGCTAACGTTTGGAAGGTCGGTCTCTAAGTGTTCGACATTGTACCGAAGCAAAAAAGTGTTAGTTTGACCCGTGTGATACATAGCAACATGTCTAGGACGGGGTACTCCTTGCAGGTCTAGACATTTGGACCGTCATCTCGATGTACAACAAAACAAATACCATAGTTGAAAAAGGTACTCAACAAGAGACTTGCAGTGGAATATAAAAGGTCCTGGACAGTAGATTTTTAAGATATGAATTTCAAGCTATTCATATCAAAAGTTTATGTCAACTTTGAATAAGATAAATAAAAATAAAACATGTTTCGACCACCTTCACAAAACGTGTTCCCAGTTAAAAGACTTCGTTTTTTTTTTTTTTTCTTTTGTTTTTCCTTCCTATTTTTCGTCTTCGGACTTTTTGATTTTTGGGCATAATATGATTTTTCTTTGAAATTTTGCAATATTTTGTCCTAATTTGATTTCATATGGTTGCTGCTATTAATAATTTGGTGAAAAAGTTGAGGAAGTCCTTTTTTATCAGCATTGGGCCAAATGTCGTCTTAATCTCAAAATTGGATGTTAAAATCAAATCGCTAAATTATTCTGTGTTGCATTTGTATTTGGATCCAAAAATGGTCAGCTGAAAACAAATTATAATGATTTTGTAAAGGCAGCTATAACTCATCAGGACTATCAACCAACTTCAAGCCCCAGCTCATATCCTCACAATGTCTCACGTGAGGAACAAGTGCACCCGTATCAACTCCTGTCTTTGCCTTGCAATCATAAAATGGGGGAGCATGAAAACAAGGCTCCATTGACATTACTTGACGACAGGCTGGATCAGGGGCTGTCTGATTTTCAGGCTTGTAGAGGATCCATGGCTTCAGACCTCCAAGACCTTGAGCTACATAGCCAAACGTTGACCATGCACTTGTGACCAAGACATCGGTCAAGCTGAGGAGATACATTTCTGCCCATGCCTTCCTGTTGTGCAAGTGCTTCTCTGTCTGTTGAAACTCTTCATGGCTTGGCTGGAAAACACCAACTACCTCCCCAGTCACTGTTGGATGTTCCCAATACATGTTCCTAAGATTCTCGGAGTACCCAGAAGTTAAAGACGTCATCAGGACAGCTTTCAAGTTTTGCTTTCCTGATGAGGCGACAATGGATCTCTCCAGATCTACTTCTGGAAGGAGTTTCTCCTTTAGCGTGCAGGCAGAGATTTGATCCATCACATGTTGCGGGGTTCCCTCCTCAAAAACTCTAATTTGAATGCCAATCCTCTCATCTGCTTTGGATAAGTAGGCTTGATAGTACCTTGTAATTAGTCCCCACACATGATTTGAAGGGTGGAAAAGATACCGACCTAAGTGGTGGAAAACAGTTTCTTTCTGTGGGAATAATGTGCTGAGTTCATGCTCAAAAGAGGGAATCAAGAAGAGAGATGGGACAAAATAATTATCTGTTTTCATTATCAGCAAAGGGACTCTACTGAGAAAAGTTTGATCTTGATCACAGAAAAATAGCTTATCATGATCATCATAGTCGTGAGCCAGATGGAGATATAAATAAGATGGTAGTGATTCTTTTGAAGTATCTAAGAGGTTATTCTTCAGCATGTTCCCAAAAGAATGGGGAGTTTCCTGATCGAATGTGTTCAATTGGTCTTTGAGGGGGAAATCAATGGGCAATAGCCATGACTTTTCTGGAAATGGCTCACAGAAGAGATCAGCCATGTCCTTTCCAGGGTCAACAAGCAGGACTCTGTTTGTAAGGAGAGCATAAAGGAATGCCGATGACAGAGTAAGAATCCTGTTGCCCAGGCCACTAAACGCAATCCACACAACATACTTACACTCTGTAGAACTAGCGCCGTGGCCAGACTTGAGCTGTTCTACTGTGCTGTTGTATGATTTGGTATGGGGTCCGCAACGTTTATGGAGATCTTCGTAACTCCGTAGCCGTGAAAGGAGATAAGAAGAGGGTCTGCGGGATGAAGCTTTTCGATATGAACTGGATTGATACCTGCTCAGGCAAGATCCCTCGTCAAACCCAGGAGCAAGAAGTCCATCAAGCAGTGTGTTTTTAGGCATGTTGGCAGGTTGAGATGAAACTTCTCCTGAACCTATCAAGTAAAAAGAGATGAATAATATTATGATTGAATGATACAGCAAAAGTTCAGAAACCGATTACTTCAACACTCCAGATTCACCATCTTTTCTTTTCTTTTTTCCATGTGGACTAGTACTATTTCAGCGACCAAACAGCGAGCATATCATAATTCATAACCAACATTCTTCTTACCTACACCCAATGACGTAGCATTGAGAGGTATTCTTTCCAGAACCCTGGCTTCGGCGAAGCCAGGGATGCGATCGGCCCAAGGGTTGCTGAGAACGAGTGTGAGTGTGGCGATAAGTGGAAGAGCCACCAAACTAGCAGCCAAGATCTTCAACAACTTCATTGAAATGAACCCAGCTTTTGAAATTGCGAAACGGGAGACTAGAAGCGTGCGTGGTAGATCTGCGAGCTTTGGTAGAGTTGATCGCCTCCTCAGCGATTTCAGATCCATTCAAACTCTTGTTTGAAGCATTACGGGGTTCGCTCCCATTTCTTGAACTTTTTGCTTTCGAGATTCATGGGTAGGAAAGCAACAAACACTTTCCACAGAGAGAAAGTGGGGAGTTATCCAGAGAAACTATTATATGTATGATGTATCGAGAGGTTCGTTCGTCCGAACGTGAGGACTGCTCGCGAGTTGGTCAACAGTCCGAGCCAAACGTACTGGGCAAGCTTTTTTTTATTTCTCTTCTACTTACAGGTCTGCGACTCTTTTGCGTGCAGTCATGGCTGCAACTACAATAAAGTTCCTTCGGATCATGGTTCGGAAATGGCGGCGATCATCATGGTTTCGGTGATTTCTAAACAATTGTGCCTGCAAATCCGGAACATTTGACGAATGGCAACACAGGTTTGGTAAATTCCGGGCCGCCGGCACAGTGTCATGAGTTAAGAATTGAAATCGTATTCGCGCAGTAATCTACTTGGAGTCACTCAAGAGTCCCACCGGACAAATATCTCTTCAGAATCTTCCAAGAATCTTTCAAGATACTTGGAGTCACCCCATCGTTTAACCAGATAATTACGGTTTTTTTCATATCAAAAACCAGATAATCACGGTTATTTCAGAAGAGAGCGACGCCCACCACAACACCCCCCCCCCCCCCCCCGGGGTCCCAAACATCAGCAAAAAAAAAAAATTAGACAACCAATTTTTTTAGACTTAATTGCACAATAGCCTCAATATGTCCATCTGGTTTCCATGGTGTACTATGGCTATAGGGAGAATAGACTAAGGGACTCATTTGTTAGAAGTTAGTGACTTTACGGATTATTTTGTCGAAATTGAAAAATATTAAAAATAATAATTTGCTCAAAAAATATTTTGGACAGGTTCTTCAAAGCTGAAAATTTGTAAAAAAAATTGTTTAGACAAAGTGTTTGTGAAAAAAAAACAAGAGATATGATTTAAATGAATTTTATATATATTATAATATAAATAGATGATTTAATAAGAAAAGATATATTATTTTATAATCATTTTATTAAATAATTACTAAAATTTTGGCACACAAATGCCACTGTACTAAAAGCCTTGTCGCCTTGTCTCAAGACGTGGCACTGCTCCCTTATAATAATTATTTTTTTAATAATAGAGAATTACAGAATTTGAGAACATATTAGTCAATTATATTTTATAGTTAATTAATTATGTGAGGACTTATTAATATTTAGCTATTTAATCTTAGAACTTAGAAGATTAATAGGGTGTTTGTTTGTCAAAATTTTGGAGAATATCGAAATTTTAAGAATCTTTACTTTATTAAATTTATTGAGGTTTGTGAAAAGTGAAGTGTGTATGTGTAAAAGTTAAAAATTTTGGAGTGTGTTTGTTTTGTTGGAAATTTTATGTCTAAAATATTGGGAAAACAAACACCTCCTAAATTTATGAATGAGATGATGATTCAACTCCACACCTTTCAAATCTCATAGAATACAATACGTAGAACTGAAGTACAGGATATTAAAAGTACTAAAAAAACTTGATTTATAAGGAGATAAAATGCTATGTATTTAATTTAATTTAAATAAGGGTTAATTACACTTTACACCCACGTGATTTGGGAATCCTAACACTTTGCACTTTATTTTTTCAATTTTGAGACATTTTACCCACGTAGTTTAGGGGTCTTGACACTTTACACCCCACCTTATATTATCTATTATTTCAAACGAAAAAATTAAAGTCACGCATTCTACATGTTACTCATCTGCCCATTTTGTCCATAATATTCAAAAATGTTTGTTTGGGTGGTCTCATACTTTGTATTATTTCCTTTTATTTTTTATACACTTTGTACCTAAAAAATCAATCACGTGTTCTACTCGTATTTGACTTTTCTGTTCAAAATAACGGATAAATTGACAGGGGTGTAAAGTATTAAGACTCTCAAATCACCGTGAGTGTAAAAATATAATTAATCCTTTTAATAATTAAAATTAAATGTAATAGTTGGTGATTGATTATCTAATTCAATTTTCTAAACTGACTTCAAAATAACTTTATCTTTTGGGCAAAACTTTAAATAACTTCAAGCGTATGTAACTATTTCGGTTTTCACTACTCTTAACAAATCGTCCGATTTATGTCTTTGAGTTTATTATTTTTTGTCAAATAAGTATTTCTTTTAAAATTTTATTCTCAAGTAAATGGTGATTAATAAATAATTTTTTTTAAAAGAAATTATAAAAATTATAAGTCACATTATTCTAGTTGTGGATGGAAACATGTGTATGATTAATACAAGTTTAAAAGACTTGTTTGATAAAAATTTCAAACTTAAAAGTCTTTATAATCAATTTGAAACCACTGCTTATTAAAATAGGTCAAAACTCAGGCCGTACATAACACGAACTTCTAACAATAAAAAACGACACCGTTTCCCTGAATATTGTAAAATAGAAACGACACCGTTTCTTGTTAGTTCACTTGCCTTTTTCTTATTAACCCATGTCCAATCTTCTAACCCGTGGCTTAGTGGAGTTGGATGAGCAACTATAGCAATGGCTATGAAAATGGCGACGATGCTAAGGAGCGCCGGCGGTAACATGGGCCGCGCGTTAGGGCTTCGAAGGTTGAGCCACGTCATGGCTCTGCCTCCACCGCTGGATGGTGCTATCGACTGTGGGGTCACATCTCAACCTTTCGTTGTGCCGGAGTTCCATCGAAACCCAGACGAGGACGAAGACAACAAAATCGGATTCGGATTCGCAAGTTTTGCACATGGTGGATCTATGGAGCTGATGGCTGTCCCCAAGAGGAAGGTACCTTCTGAAGAATCAGTTATCGTTGTCACCGCATTTTCTTGTTGTCCTCATTTGGTATTTCAGAGTTAGCTTTTTGTTCGATGAATAGTTATATGTCTGGGTGTTTGGATTTAGGAGGTCTGGTATCGGTGTAATTGTATCATGTGGAGTATGGTTGTGTTGGGGGTTTAGGGTGTTAGAATAAAGTTTGGGTTCAGCTATCTGAGCGAGACTTTATGCGTACTGAATTCTTGATCTTTGACTTGTTGTCGGTGGGTGATGTTTGTGAAGAGCTGATAAAAAATATAATGTAAATGTTGCTTTCCTTTCCCTCTCATTGGTCTCGAGGTTCATTTTCTAAGGGTAATTTACTTCATATTTCTTTAGAGCCACAATTGTATTATGCGTGACTATATATGACTTCTATAAATTAAAAGTGTTGGCTCACAATATGGTGAACAATGCTTCATGACAAGCTTCCAATTCGGCACCTTGCTGGTTTTCAAACGTTTCATGATTGTTGTCTTTCTCCTTTAATATGCTTTAGCAGTGTGTCTATGATTATCTCCATAGATGAACTTTTAATAGTTGTTTGTATTTTTTGTGATTGGGAAGCATTGATGTTTGAAAGCCAAGTTCCTCATTTTAATTTTTCGTGAGTCTGTTTACTCTTTGCTAAATAAAATACTTGACAATATTTTGAGAAGACATCTTGTTTTTTTCTTGCAATTTGTTCTGCACAATTGTCATTAGATTTTCCGTGTCCTGTTTGAGCATTTTGACTGACTATCAGTCGCTCTTTCTATTAGTTTCTTACCCGTTATGTTCATACCTTCTTTCGAATGAGTGTCACTCTGCTGTTACCATCAGAGTTCTAGTCTCGCTATAATAGGTTTGGATGAGCTGTGGTTCTGTCGTTCAGTTTCCAGATCTTTGCGCAGGCATTATTAGGACTTACTGGATGCCATTAGATGCTGGCCTGAAGACAATGCATACAATGTGGATCATATCTCTCTCGGTCATGGTCCCTTTCTCATTAAACATATATTAAATCTTTATCATTAATTTAAGTTGCTATTTACCACTTTATTTTGTATTTGGCATGGCAGTGTTTTAGGACAATGAATAGTTTGGTACTTCCACCTAATGAGTCGGGATTGTATTGATTGGAAAATGCTGGTAGGCATTATCACACCCCGTGCTGCTGCTCCACTTGGCTTTTGGTGTGTTGGAAGTTATTGAGACTTTTTCTCGGATTCAAAGATTGATCTCGTGCTATAGTTTTCTTTATCGATTGTATGATTCTGGTTCTCCTGTTAGAAACGTCTTTTTACACGTTGTCTTCAAACACTTCAGTTCATTGGCGTTGGTAGGTTTTTGGTGCTTGACCAGTTTGAGGTTTCATTTCCTTCAACGTCAAATGTTTCCTGCCTTGGTGTGTAAATGTTTAGTAAGGAATGAATATGATTTATATAAATATTTGAATATTTTGCAGGTTTCTCCTCACAAGAGAGGCATAAGAAATGGACCTAAGGCTTTAAAACCTATTCCTGTGATAATAAGGTGCAGGTAAGTATTTTGCCAATACCTTTTTGATAAGTGTGTTTTGTCAGTGCTATTATCTGCATAAGTCTCTTTTTTCATGTGGGAGCCCTATATATCTGGAAAGTATTTTTACTTTAATGTTGGAAGTTGGAAGTTGGCAGATGTTTGTGTCATTTTTGGATAATTTTTTTTATTTGGCTTTTCAGACATTTAAAAAAAAAACCTCTTGAGAATTGGCTTCTTACTGCGATTTCAGGGTATTTCATAATTTCAAGCGGTAGCATAGCAGTTGTCTTGTGGTGGTGGTGGGGGGGGCGTTGGGGGAGAACAAAATTAGCTGGAACAAAGTCATTTCTTAGTTTATTTTAGATTAGTAAGCAGGAAACCAGCAGATCAAATCTAACAGCATCACATCACATGCATGATAAAAAGTTAAAAGTTTCATATGTGCTTTCATAAATCTACGACCTCATGCTTGTCTTGGACCCAAAACACTTGATGACACCTTGAAAAATTAGATAAATACTTGCATTGGTGAGTAGCAAGTAAATTTCTGTCGACCATATATGTTTTTCACAATGTACAATGCTCCATTGCAGGTGCTGTGGTCGGGTGAAGCTGCCACACTTTTACTGTTGCAGTGGAGATAGGGGAAATGTTGGCGAGAAAGATGATTCAAGCAGATGATCAAGTTCTCTGCTACCAATTATCAAAACCTTGGTGTACGCGTAAATTTTTGAATTTTCAGTATTGGAAAAACTTTCATGAAGTTGTTCGAGATTAAATGTGGTCTTATATTGTAGGAATCCTGGCTATGTTGAGCCTGTTCTTTTCCCCATCAGTGTCCGTTTCTTCCATAAATGTTCATTACTGCGAGAGAATCATTCAGTGAAGCTTTGGGGCTGTGGATAATTTGATGGATTGAATAGGTTGGAAATTCGATCAAACCGGACTGGCTATATTGAGCATAAAATTTAGGTTATGATATACGGAGCTGTGTAGTATAATTCTCACTGGGTTGAAGCTGTTTAATTTTCTCGGTTGGAGATTTATCAATAATAATGAAATCATTATTGCCTCAAAGATCTTTCAAATGATGATTAGGTTAAAAAAATTGCATTCCAGTTGTAACGCTTTATCTGCACTGGTGTAACACTACTTCAGCGCCAGGAGGGTTGCAGACAAATTGGTAGTTCTTTGAAAAAAAAAAAATTATTATTGTTATTATTATATAGACAAATTATGAATATTACACAACATCACTCTCGAAAGAGGGAATCAAACACCAATTAAGAATATTTCTGGATAAAAAGTAACCTTGACAACAATGGGAGGAAGTCTGTCGCATTACATTATGAACTATATAATTTAGATGCCTAGAGACATGTAATGTCTTCTATTTAACCCATCTAATTGTGCAATAGGAGTATAAATAGCAAAAATAACAGAAAGCGAATCACTCTCAAGGATCAGATGAGTGATACCAATCTTGAGCGCCCCCCATAGTAAGAAAAGTACCATTAGCTTCACCTATGAGTGAAGAAAGAGGAGGAAGCTACAAAACCCAAATATGTAAAAAGGAACCAAAACAATCATGACATACAGCGGGAACCATTGATACATCAGGCCTAATAGCTACATCAAAGTTAAGTTTCAAAAAAGACAAGAGAGGCGGTAATCAAAACAGATGCTTAGAGGGAGGAACAAAAAACTGCCGAGTAGTACAATGCTTTCTATATAAATAAGTCACATGTTTAGCAAAAGCAATAACATCCGGAGATTTATAATTGATAGTTTGTACCATTCTATATTCACTAGCTATCAGTTCAAGAATTCGAGTAACATAAGTTGAAATTACTTTTAAAAGTAAAGTTGACTTTAAGCTTAATGGATGAGTTGAGACTAATTAATAATTAGGTTAGTATTGCAGATTCACTTAATAGGCAATAATTATGATTCAAATGGAACATTCTGCATGTTATCACGCGTGCTGAAAATGGCTACTCTGAATGCTCCCTCTGCCTTTTGAATTGAAACGACAGGAGGCCTCTTAAACCCATCAGGACGGAATCATTTGAGCCCAGGACAAAGTTTGCGTTATCTACGGTTGAGATTATCCAAAACCGATGTATCATATTTCCAAACCGACTAATGAAACTAATCGCCGCAGGCGGTTACGCAAAAGTGAAGCTCGCAGGCTGCAAAGCTCCCTGACCGTTTGTACACTCAGCGAGCCCATGAGGGGGACACACGTCACTCCTTCGGTGGGTCAAGCTGCGGTCCACCGCAAGCAATAAAAAGCGAGATGGAATCCACTGCTCTCTAGGTCACTGAGAACATCTTGTCTCCACAAATGAAATGAGAAACTGTATCGATCTGGTACAGATATTGGTAGAGTCCACAAGCATGCGGTGGCCTCAGAACCAGTTGATTGTTTAGACCATAACTAACTAGAAGATCGGTGTAGCAGAGCCTGGTGTTTCTGCGTACGAAACGACCACAAACCTGAGGTTCAGGCTGAGAACTTCCAGGATTCCAGTTCTCAAATGCTTCTCTAACCGATGAGTCTCTAACGAGTGAAATCCCCCGTCTGGCCGAGTAAATAAGGTACTTAAGAAGTAGTCACAGGCACTCTCGGTTTCTTTGGTTTGTGGTTTGTGTACTTGTCTGCATTTTTTTTTTTGTAAGCGTGTTTGTCTGCATTTGAATTCTTGGACTGGTGCGTTACTGTATGAAAAGAATTTTCTTGTTTGTAATCTTGATGCCCCCTTTTGAAGCGAATATGCAGAAACGGTTTTCTTATTCAAACTCCCGTATTTTTACTTCGAAGAAATCATTATTAGAAGACTCAAAACCGTAGCTCACTTCTATTTTCTCTGTTAACTCGTGTAGATTGAAGCAGTTCCAGTCGCTTAGGAGAGATATAAGCGAAGTGTGGCGAAAAGTAGAGAAGAACCTACAAAGTATAGCAATTGAGAAACCTCAAGATGAAATTCGGGGTGAAGTTCAAGAAGGAAATGGTGCCCGAGTGGACAGAAGCGTATATGGATTACAACGGCCTCAAAAGGATATTAAGAGAGGTTATCCGTTACAAGCAGAGTATGCGTCCAATTGTAGGCAACAGAGCCTTACAGCAGAAGCAGACATCGGACGAGACCTTGAGTGGGCTACTTTTACAATCTGGAGACCTTGAAAGTAAAGGCGACATTGAGAACAAAGTTTCAGATGTTGATACGTCGCAGCAAGATGGTTCTCGAGAGATCTACGAGACCAAGTTCTTCAGGCAGTTTGAAGACCTGGGAGAGAGTGAGATAATGTTTTTCAGAAAACTTGATCGAGAGCTCAATAAGGTGAATAATTTTTATAAGGCCAAGGCAGAGGAGTTGATGCATGAAGCTTCTCTCTTGGATAAACAAATGGATGCTCTCGTTGCATTGCGGGTAAAGGTGAGAAACCCTGATCTCGATGGCTCTACTCTAAAGAGACGCACTCTTTCTCATGTCAATTTGAGGATGGCCCAAACCTGCAGCACTTCGAGCAGAAATAGGATTCAAGGTAAAAGCCGGAATAAGACCGTCTACTATCTTTTCTCATGTAAATGGAAAATATGCATCCAGTGGAGTGATTATCTTTAGGACTAATTAATAAAGAGCAACAATAGCTGAAGATACTCATTTTTCTTCTAGGGTGAAGATTCTCGTTCAGGATGGTTGGCGGTTGTGATCATGTGCTCAAAACTCACAGTTTGTGTGTCCGTCTAACTTACTAAGAGGAAAAAATCGGTTTCACATAAGAATAGAAGGATGTTGGACGTCACCATAGTGGTTTGAGTAGTGTCAACTATGAATCGGGTAATGTTATAATTGAATTGTGAACATGTTTGGAGTGTTTTGACAAGTTCTAATATGGTGAATCATTAGGACAGAGCTGCTGTAATGTGTGGAGATATAACTGGAACACATGTTTTGTAAAAGTTACCACATCAAAACACAATTCAAGATTGGGAAGACCTCTGGACCTCATCATACTGTTTAGTTACTAATTACTACTGCCCTGAAACCAGTGAAGTCAGAATTCAACTTTAACGAGTTCACAAGTGTTTTGGATTGTTCTACTTTATTCAGGGCAGCTAGTTTGCTTCCTTATAGTTTGCTCACTGCAAAACTGGTGAACTAGTTCTGGAATCATAATAGGAGATTTATGATTATAAGTGTGCAAGCCGTGTTTTTCCTATATCATTTGCTGCCAAATGTGGAGGAGGAATGAGGCTGACAAATATGACTCTCTGAGTTCATTTGAGTAATACTCGTCAGCTAGAAGAATCTCCTGATATTTGGAGTAGTGATGTAGCTCTCATTCATAATTGCAATAAATATGTTTGCTTAAGAAGACCATCAAGTCCTTCAAATTTGTGATTTTTCTTGCCAAATTTGCAGGAAGGGGGCATATGGGTTTGATACCAGAAGTGGATGCGATTGATAATCATCAACAAGAGGAGTCTACTGCTGGGCCAGAACTCACTTCAGCTATCACCACCATTTCTAGGAGTGATTGCGGGGAGGACGCGAAGAATCACTGCAGAGAAGATCCGCTAGAAATTCTTGAGCATGTGAAGATTAACAACACACTTGAATCACTAATTTCAACCATAAAAGGTGTTTTCAAGGATTCCAAAGAAGGGGAGTTGAGTTTCAATAAAGAAGAGCTGAGAAAAGTTGAAGAACAACTGAGAAATGTGTTCATTGAATTTTACCATAAGCTTCATCTTGTAAAGCACTACAGGTGATAGATTCTACATGGTTATTCGAACGATAAAGTCTTGCATTTTATGTTGTTCAATTATTATGTGCTTATTCATCTCGGGAATGGATGAACCAGTTTTATGAACCTTTCAGCATTCTCCAAAATCATGAAGAAGTATGAAAAGGTCAGACATGAACTTAACGTCTAGATTGTTCTGTAAATTGAGTTGCATATTATTTATAGATTTGTCCAGAAGAATTACAGAAATTGCCATTCAACTACAAATAGTTTTCTAACAAGATATTTTTATCTTCTTCAACTAATGTAGATCACATCAAGGAGAGGTGCCAGGTCATACATGAAAATAGTGGATGACTCTTACCTTGGCAATTCTGATGAGGTCTCTTTTATCAGTTTATCTTATATTACCATATTTATGTATCATCTTCTGTTATTGCAAGAAGACATACAGTTCATCTGCTTCAGATGTAGACAAAGATATTTTGAAAATGGCAACATCAAAGACAATGCTGATCAATCTAGCCCAGGGGTTCATTATCCAATAAAAATAGTTAGGAGCCTAGTATAGATAAAACTGGCTAAGGCACTTTTGAAATCTGAAATGGTTGGGTGTGAAAAACGCATATGCAATTCTTTGAGTATATGGGGATAGTCACTTTTGTTTTGCTCCCATTCTGTCAACTTTTTCTTAGATTTAAGTTTTTCCATGAAGCTATTTTGTTTTGTTGCCTATTTCTACACATCAGATAATGAATCCAGAGCACATCAGATAATGAATCCAGAGCTTTATCTGATTTTGGGCTAGAGAGCAATCTTGATTCGGTCAAACTTGGATTGGCTTGCTTTTTCTTATTCTTTACTCTCTTTTTTTTTTTTTGGGGGGGGGGTGGGTGGGTGGGGGTTGGGGGGGGGGGGGGGCGGGGTAATGTTTCTTTACGAGAGTAGTTTACAATGGAATGCTTTGCAGAAACAAATTGCTAGATCTTGATTTAAGTTTGTCATTGGTAACTGAAATATCTTACACAAATGCTATGATCCATCCCCTATAACATTCAGAAATCAATAACTTTGACCCAGAATATGACCATCTTGAAGGTGTCACTTACTTTAGCAGGTAAATTGGTGCTATTTCTGAGATCGTCAAGTTCCTCCTTTACCTGGGTTTGGAATTGACATGGGAATGTTGCCTCCCACTGTGTTGTCTATAGGCCAAGGTGGACATTTAATTGTGTCCGGAAGGGGTTCGCTTTGTTTGGGATGAACTCATGAAGACTTGACCTAAGGGCTTACCTCGTAGAGTGGCATCCCAAAATAGTTGCATCTTCTTTTGACATGTTTTTCTGTAAACTAGTTGCATCACTTTCCTTAAATGTAGGTTAATGGTCTCTTGGAGCGCGTGGAGGATACCTTCATCAAGAACTTCTCAAACTTAAATCGTCGGGAGGGCATGAAATCATTGAGGCCAAAAGAAAAAATAGAAAAGCACAGCGTGACATTTTTTTCAGGTATGAGATCAATAATATTTCTTTGTTTTGGCTAATTAGTGGTTAGTAGTGATTCTACCTTTTGGCTCAGTTGTTTAGTCTGACACGAGTTTCACAATTTTATATTGCTATTTGCCTTCACAATGATAGCTTATACGAGTGATTCTGAGGTCTGCATTGACTAACTTGTATTGTGTTGTTATTTAGGTTTCTTTTTGGGTTGCTCAATTGCTCTACTGATGGCTATTGTTCTAAGGATAGATGCTCATAATCTGATGGATAAGGAAGAGGGCACCCAGTACATCGAAAACGTTTTCCCATTATACGTGTAACCCAAGACCTCCCTGAAAGTTTAATCACTTTTCCATGATTATTCACCTTTAAGCACTTCTCCAACTTTTTGGTCTAGCCTATGCTTTCTCTTTGACCAGCAGTGAATTTCCTTGCAGTTTATTTGCATATATTGTGCTACATATGCTCATTTATGCTGCGGACATATACTTCTGGGGGCTTTATCGGGTGAACTATCCATTTATATTTGGTTTCAAGAGAGGAACTGAGTTGGGATACCAAGAAGTTTTCCTTCTCAGCACTGGTCTTGCAGTACTTGCATCAGCTGGTTTCCTAGCAAACTTGCACCTAGACATGGATTCAAGTACTCAAGGCTACAAGACAGTCACTGAACTGGTTCCTCTCAGCTTAGTTACTGTAAGACATTTAAGATAGAGAAACTTTATCTTCTACCGTGCTTTGGACTTGATTATCACAACTAATTGCTTCTACATGACGAGAAAAAAAAAATTGCTTCTACATGACTATGGCCTATAGTCTTTTCTCACCAAACTTTAGCTCAGTTCCCTAGTTATATCCACTACATATATTCCCCAGATTAATGTCGGTCTTTACTTTTGCAGTTTGTGCTCATCATCACCTTCTGCCCTTTCAACATTATATACCGATCAAGTCGTTTCTTCTTCATTAGGTGTATTTTCCACTTTATATGTGCCCCTCTCTACCCGGTAATAAAATGCCAATGACTGAATAACATTGTAAGGTCAATTAGATACTATTCTTGATGGTCTTTTTCTGCAGGTTACCCTACCAGATTTTTTCTTGGCAGACCAGCTTACCAGCCAGGTATTACATTCCCATGCATCTTAGTTGCTGCAATAACTAAGGATCTATGTCTTTCTACTTTTCTCATGCTGTTTTCTGCTGCCTGACCTCAGGTCCAGGCCTTTAGGAGCATTGAATTATACATATGCTACTATGGTTTGGGGAAATACTCAAGGAGACAAAGCAAGTGCCTTAGTCATGGAGTCTATAATACCTTCTATTTCATTGTTGCAGTTGTACCATTTTGGCTGCGGTTCCTACAGGTATCATCCCACCTATTCCATTGTGTTTTGAGAGTGCAAGTGGATATGTACATTAGATGAAAATATAATTATGAAGGTAGGATAAGTACCAATTATGTTCCTTTATTTACTATTCAGGCCTAGCATAACTTGGTGATTCTCCAACTTGTTTAGATGAGGCTTTTACTCCTGGGATAAAAAATATCCATGCATCATGTTCATTTCTTCGTTCTCCTGACGAAAGCATGACAAATCTGAGCAGGCATTTAAACCTTCAACTTATTGAATTCCAAAGAGAATTTATAAGACGCACTGACAGATGGTACTTGTCATTTTATAGTGCATCCGTCGATTTTGGGAGGATAAAGATGCAATGGACGGCTACAATGGTTTGAAGTACTTATCAACCATTGTTGCAGTTCTTATTCGAACAGCTTTTGAACTAGAGAAGAGAACGACCTGGATGGTGTTAGCTTTAGTCAGCTCTGCGGTTGCAGTAACAATGAATACATACTGGGATGTTGTTGTTGACTGGGGGCTTCTGCAAAGGCGATCAAGGAACAGATATTTAAGAAATAAACTTCTCATTTCACAAAAGAGTATCTACTTTGCAGCTATGGTATTGCTCAGTCCCTTGATGTGAGAGATATCTGAACTTTTTGGTCGCTTTTCTTCCTATTAATCCAATTTGTTTGTGGCTTTCATTGCAGGTCTTGAATGTAGTACTTCGGCTTGCTTGGATGCAATTAGTTTTAGGATTCAGATTGCATTCCCTTCGTAAGATGACCCTAACAACAATTGTTTCCTGCCTAGAAATTATCCGCCGCGGCATTTGGAGCTTCTTCAGGTATTGCACCATTTTCGAGATATGCTTACGTTCCAGAGTTCTACCAAATACCTTCCAAGTCACCAGTTTATCTTAATCTCACGGCACCTGGACATTGGACACTACAAGGACTTGCCATCATCAAAGCACCAGAGATTAACCAAACCAGTGCTTTTAAGCTCAGACTTAATTCATGATTAGAGGACTAGTATATATGTAGTCATCAAAGGTTGCACAGATATCCATAGATTACACTTTCTATGAAAGCGAAACCAACTGTATGTCACTAACTTGTTCGTGCTTCAACCTTGGTCTGTTTATTCGATTAGGGTGGAAAATGAGCACCTAAATAATGTTGGCAAATACCGCGCATTCAAGTCAGTTCCACTTCCTTTCAGTTACAGAGAGATTGAAGATAATGATGATGATGACGACGACGATGACAACAAGGATGGTTAAGCATCAACACAGAGAACATCCAGTTGTCCACCAATGCCATGATGGAAAGGCATTTTCTTTGAGGATGTATCTTTAGTCTTGAAAAAACTTGGTGAAGTATTCGGTTCTCCATATGTGCGTAGAAACCTTTTTACAATGGGAAAGGCCCAACTTATATGGTGGTGAAGGAACAATCCCAAAAAGCCAGTATGATCTGTGGTTCTGCCATTCTAAACGCTGCACAGAATAAATCACTTCATTTTTAGTTGAGCTCGAGGAGTCAGAAGAAAATGCTTCAGAGTAAGTTTGTGTGTTTGAATGGTTTGCAGGAAAAAGGAAGCCCATACAGCACACTGCATTTACATCATCATCTCGCTTTAAGCAGATCACCTGCCGATTGAGAAGTTCTTAGACATGGTGATTGGTGGCCAAGGTTCATGTTGTACTCCGTCCGCCACAGGGACTTGGGCCTTCAAGATTTGCATCCTGAATTGGCAATTTCAATCCGTGAGAGGAACACAAGAAAATGCTTCCAATGCCACTTTGAGCCAACACAGATAGTAAGCCATTGAAAGCAATCAATTCAGTTTTTATTTTCCTAAGCAATCACTTCTTTTTTTCCCATGATCCCTGAAGGCAATAACACATTCTTTTCCGTCTGTGGGGCCTGATTTTTTCCTCGATACCTTGGCAAGGATGAACGATTAGTTGGGTTTGCTTCGCTCGACAGTTTTCCTCCAAGTAGAGATCACCCAATTTCCCAAAGATCGAGTAAACTTGGCTTTGTTGTGTATCTTTTTCGGCCCTTCATTGGGACTTGTTATGTCCAGGTTGTGACGTTATATCTATTGGCTAGTCTAGGTTCGGGTAGCTTTGTCTACCGTTTTTTTGTCACCACTCCTACTGTATATATGGAGTATATAGTAGTTTTCTCCGATCTCTTTTGGGATCCTACCGGTTTATTTCCTATCTAGTTGTAATTTGTTCCGTTTTTTTTTTTTTTTTTTTTTTTTTAAAGAGTAAACTTGGCTTTGTGTATAGGCCTTTAGCCATATATCCTAGTCGGCCCTCTGTGCTTAGATTTTGGTTGGGGCTTGTTTTGTGTATTGTTCTTTTGGACTGGTTTTCGTTTCTAATGAAATTACACTTGCTCAGAAAAAAGAAAATGGCTTTGTTTCACTTGGAACACAATACTCCCCTGTCGTTCTGATTCGCTGCGAGAAGGGATTCAACATGAGAGGGATTGGAGGAGGAAGCATGCTTGTAGATTTGGCTATATGAGGATTGTTTTGTAAGTAATTATTACACAGAATTTGAGACACAAAATCTAGGTACCCAAGAGTAATAGCTCAATGGTTGAGAGGATAGATTTTCACCCCTTAGAAAAATTGTATTTAATGGGTGGGCGTGAATTCGAATCTTATTATTTGCGAGTAAGTAAGAAAATTTGTGTTCATTGGAAACAACTACTTAACCAGTCGAAAGACCCACCACAGTATGTGTTCTATCTTACCGACGCACTGGAGTCTCCAACTACCAATCTAGACATTTTACATATGAAAGAATATTATTATCAATTCATTAAGTCATGGAGGTTATTATTGTCAATTGTGCAAAGTGTCTAAAGTTGATAGTTAGAAGGTATAATGAGTAGTTTGAGATGCAAAATGTTTAATATTGATAATTAGAGGATACAACGTGTAAAAATTTATAATTTAATATCTAAATGTCAAAATTGATAGTTTAGCTGTCAAGGGTCATAGGAAAAAATTGTCTTTATTCTTTTAGAAAAAAACATAAAAAAACTCACTCATCTTTGCGAAAGGTCACCCGGCCAATTCATTGACGGAAGAGCTACCAACATAAACCTTAAAAAGCTGACTAGATAGTTGAGAGCGCCATCCTGCACCATCTCTCATCTTTAGTTAAAATCTTCTTGCTCATCGTGCTTGGCTTCTCTTTACTCTTGTGATCTTTGTACTGCGATTGGCAACAGAACCAAATCTATTGAAAGCGCTGGTCAATGGAAGGGAAGAGTCGCACCTCGACTGTCCAGCAGGACCAAGATAGCAAAGATTCGGTAATTACAGCTCCCGCCGATAATCCCACCCGGAACATGTCACATGAACTCATAGTCGAAATCCTCGCAAGACTACACGCCAGGTCTCTCTTACGATTCAGGTGCGTGTGCCAGTCCTGGCGCTCACTGATCTCCGACCCCCAGTTTGTTAAAAAGCACCTTTATTTGTCAAACGCAGACCCCAAATTCACCCATCCTAGGATCCTCGTCAAAAAAGTTCCCGATCGCGTTTCCACTCCCACTACTCTTCCCGACCCTAGTGATATCCGTTCTTACTCTCTTTACGCCATATTCAACGAAATATGCGATCGTAAAATGCAACTTCTTGATGCTCCACTTTCGTTTAGCCGTCCCAGATGCAAAATTGAGGCTTCTTGTAACGGGTTGGTCTGTTTACGATTAAAGAATGAACGTGTAATATATATATATATATATATATATATCTGGAACCCATCTACTGGCGAGTCCAAACCATTGCCGTATGGGGTTTTCAACTTTATATGTATTCGGTGCCTAATGAAAGGCTTTCTAGAATATGGCTCTCATTTCTGTATCTGTTTTGAGGGTCACAATCTTTAGCAATTACTCTTGGGTGTATATGGGCTTTGACCCCCCGTAACGAAGGATTGCTTATCAAAAAAAAATATTTACTTATAATACATGAGTTGTATGGTAGATTCAAATGTCTGGCGTTTATTGTTGAGCTTATAGTCCGGTAAATGCATTTTTTAACTGAGTCAGATCCTTTAGAATCTGGTGTGCAAAGAAATGTAACAGATTTCTCTAGTTAGTAGTTACCAATAAAAAAAATTAAAAAAAAAACACCTTGAAAATTTGGAGGCACAAGTTGGATGATTTGTGCGGCTAGAAGAAAGGAAAAAAAGGTAGGTTGATTGGTGAGTAACCTTGAGGAGACAATAAAAGCCGATGTCCTTGGTCACCTTCACACAATTTATGCATGGGTGATGGCTTAATTGGCTCGAGTATATGAACGAGGAACTTCGCATTTACGAAAAGTATAACAATAACCTCACGAAAATTTTAGGACCATGCCATTGCTGCAATAGGATGCTGATGGAAACTTAGAATAGACAAATTGATGAAATAACCCGACATACCCAAATTAAAATTTAGGCTTAATTAACAGTTAATTTCCATGGTTTAACCTTTTTTCCTGATTTAGTCAATCAATTTTAATTATTTCCTTAAAAAGTGTCTAGGGCTAGTTACGTGTCCCAAGAAGATCATTTTGTCCAAACACGGACCACATATAAGATACATAGGTCTATTTCCTTGTAATGTTGAGATTGTATGGAATCACCTTTTTAGGACAAGTAATTAATCTCGCGAACTCGCATATTTCTGTTTTGCCTTATGTGTTTCCGAGACTTCCTTTTCCATCCTCTTTATTTTCTTGATCATTAAAAGTAGCATCTCTTCGACGTGTTCATAGATTGGGGAGTCCACTGAAAAAAAAAATTGCAACATATCTGCTCACAAATCACGAATTACATAGGAATACTACACTAAGGGTTTACTCCTCTCACTGAACGTTATTTTCACTTCAACTGTAAATGAATTGACCAAGATTAGTAAAAAAAACATATATTGATTCTAAAACAAATGTTATTACATAACAAATGCATTACTTTTTGAAATTTAACTCTCATGGAAAAGAAACACTTATGAATGAGGTAGAAAGCTTGTCGAGCTTCCAAAGTACATGAGATACCTATAGAATTTTCGTCCTAAATTTTCATTTGTCATGGACGTTCTCATGCGGGCTCAAAGCTCACATCAGCACAATAGAGGCTTGAACAACCGACCACATTAGTTTTTAGGCAATTGGTCATTGTGACAATCCATAACGGCGGGATAAGGAATTCAAAACAGAATCCATTGAAGCTGAAATATTCGGTCGGGCTTGCATGAGGAGGCGGTGATGCGGAAAGTTAATGTTTGGGATATTGGGGAAGAATGACGATGGATCACGAGTATGGATAAACTAGGGGCAAGATTATGTGTTTTTATTTTCTCTCGTTGTCTAGTTGGATGATGTGGCAACAACAAGGTATAAGTGAATTGATCGTGGGTGTCGAGATAGCTTGAATGAGTTAAGTGGACGCATATTATATTAAAGTTAAAGAAGGTGAAGTTGGAGATGACGTGACTTTAAAATAATGCGTCAACATTTATCGCTCGGACGAAGGGGCTTGTTTTCTTAGAAACTCGACCTTAAGGATCTAATTGTTGATTTTCTTCTCTCGGAGGCTTAATTGTAACATTTCGGTACCTTACGGATTGTAAATGCAATTATGCCTAAATTTTATGAAAATTCATAAAATCAAGTTTTAAAGTCAAAATAAATGGATTAAAGGGCGAGGTTGGTCTCACAATTTACCAAAAATAAAAAATAAAAATGGTGATTTTTTATAATCTAAAATCTAATTTCCAAAAAGGAGGAGAAAAAGTTCAAACTAAAGTCTAACTATATCAACCCACGTGTCAGACTAATGCCTTCAGGAAGAAGTGAACAGCGTGCGTGGTAAGCTCGAAGACTCCCAGGTTCGCGGAGCGCATGGCGCAAATTTTAGAGAGATGTCTCATGAGTCAAATACTGACTTTGATTTTGCGAGTTGTCTCAGAGGCGAAAAATTTAGAAAAAGAAGAACAAAATAAATTAAAAAATTGCAGAGGTCGAGACGGAAAACCTTTTATAAGGGTTTTAGGAGGTTTTAACCAGCCATGGGAGGCGCTCTCTCTTCCATCGCAACAAACCCTAGAGACACTCCCTACGTTGACTCGTCTTCCAACTCAGCAATTTCTGGCGATTCTCAGGAGGCCAAGTCGTCGCCGAGCTCGGAAAAGCCCAGCATGTCTGATTCTGATTCTAAAACCCTAGACCCCAAATCGGAAACCCCCGAAACTGAGAGCCTAGAACACTCAGCTTCAGCCAATGCCTCGGATCCCTCAATCGGAGGCACGGTAACCGCCCTAGATGGAGAGAAACCCCAGGAAGATCGAGGCCAATCGGAAAAGGACGTCTCTGAGAGTGCGGAAGAAGGGGAAGAAGAGGAAGAGGAAGGAGAGTGTGGGTTTTGCCTGTTCATGAAGGCGGGTGGGTGCAAGGACAGCTTTATAGCATGGGAACAGTGCATCGAGGAGGCTGAGAAGCTGAAGGAGGACATTGTGGAGAAGTGCTCGGACGTGACGGCGGCGTTGAAGAAGTGTATGGAGGCTCACGCCGATTACTACGAGCCGATACTAAGGGCTGAGAAGGTCGCCGAGGAGGAAGCTATTAAGGAGTTGGAGATGGAGAAGGAGAGGGAGAAGGAGAAGGAAGCGTCTTCCGAGAGTACGCACCAATATGTGTTTTCGGTTTCTAAGGATTCGGAGCACGAAGGGGCCTCGAACTGACAATTGAGACGGTTAGATGTTTTTGTTTTGGAGAACATATGTTTACCGGAAATCAGAATATTTGTAGTTTGCCAGTTTTACCGGCGATAAAAGAGAATAATTTTGGAGTTTTCTCCTTTTCTCACGTAAGAGGCAATTACGGAATCGTGATGAATGTAAGTGTTGTAGTTTCCCTCAATTTTTGGCTTCAAAATAACCGAGTGATGGAAATTTATTTGGAACAACCGTTCCCCAATTACGTTCTCTCATGCAATCTCAGATTCTCCATCTTATTGCTTTTCGATTAAAGTTTTCTATTATTATTCCTTTCTACTTCCTTTTCCAGTGATTCCTCTAGATTATCGGAAATAGCTTTTCGGAATTGGCATAATCTGTTGATGGTGTATTAATTGGTGGTTAGATTAGTTGCTACATTGTGTCAATTCAATTTGCGTCTGTACATCTCCCTGCTCTATGCTACGACACTCTTCAGTAGTTCAGATTGGTATCAATTTACACGGCTAGTCTATCCTCTTCAGTAGTTCAGATTGGAATCCTTCCCTTTCAGTAATAAATTGGTCTTCTGTTGATGACCGGTGCTATTTTCTTGCTTAAACTCGGTAAATCTGTGGAAAGAATGTGGGTGAGATCAACATATTTTGTATATGTCAAAACTTTCTTTCATGTCAAGTAACACACTTTGCCTGTTTGCTGGATTCCTGTGGTTTTCTTGCTGGACCTGTTGTTTTATGCAGTTACTTGGTTGTTTGCGCTCTCTACGTTTGATGAGTTCATTTCTTTCTTTTGCGCCCTGCTTTTATCCGTTTGAGTTTGAGACTAATTAAGTCTTAACTTGGGTATTAAGTGCATGACTTGGAAAAGGCATTTTATACTGCTTAGGCTGATAGGTTCTGCTTGTTAATGCATCAACAGTCAAAAGTAGGGCATGGTTCTGGTCAGTTGCAAAGTTCAAAGTTATTCAGGTAATTATATTGTTCATTACAGGTTCTTCTGTCTTCTTTGTGTGGGTCTTGGAGATATTTAGCGGGTTGATGCCAGCTAGAAGGGCTTTTAAAAGTTGGTGTGGACTTTTGAAAGATATGCGCCTCCTAAAATTTCAGTGATACATTTGTATATTGCGGTTGTCTACTTGTCTAGATTGTTATGCTTGTCAGTTTGGCGTGCTCTTTTAAGGATCTAGCTCTGTGGGATTCTTGGTTTTAACAACGATATGCCAAGGTCTGTTCAGCTTGGGCAAAACACCTTGTGTCCTACCTGCAGTGTGATCCTTTTCGCGCCTTAAGAAGTAAATCAGGTATCTGTTAGTATGGAACCATGCTTCCATATGGCTGCCTGAATTTTTGGAACTTGCCTTTTTTTGTGAGAGGTGCTCTTAGGATGCACGTGGTCTGGTTCCATCTTTTTGTGAATTAATTACCCTTTTTGTATAAGAGTTTAATGATTTGATAGATGCAAACTTGAAATACACAAAATACATTTGTTTACAGTGAGAATGCAGTCATTCTGATTTGGAAGAATTTGACTGAAGATTCGTTTGACCAACAATCATTTGCCTTATGATCAATGTTGTGTTTGTCAAAAGAAAAGTTATTTTCCTATTTGTGAACTCATTTATAAAATGTCTGAATTTAAGTCAGGTTTATAGATCAACTCGGAGAGAAGATTCACTAAAAGAGAGGTTTTTATGTGGGTTTTTTTTTTGTTTTTTTTCTTGGTGAGGTTTTTATGTGTTGTTTTAGGAGGTTTTTCCAGCCGAATGGGTAAATCCTTCTTCCCCTCCCCCCATCTGCTCCCGAACTGATAGAGTCCCTTTAACATAGCTTATATAGCTTATAAGTTAGAGGATATGGATGTTACTGATGCCAGCCAGCCATAGACTGTGTGCCGCGGATCGAGTACCTATTTTGCAAGTGTTTTGTGAATCGGAATGGTGGGAAGACGAGCTGTTTTCTTAATTTTTAGAATCATAAATTGTCATGCATTTGTCACAGCTGATTACTCTGACCATCTGTAAGGCACCTGAGAACCTGTTGTTTTCACTACACAGGAACCAACTGCCGAGTGCAATGCAACAGAGAGATCATACATCTACAAATATACATAAACCTCACCAGGACGTCAGGGAGAGCCCCAAATGGGACCTATCCCGAGTAAGGAACATTGCTGTTGAGAAGACATGCATAACAGTTCGACTCTACTTCTATTTCCCATCTGTTTTATGGAAATTTTAGTGGTAAAGAATGGGCTGGTCGAATTGGTCCAAATTGAACTTAAAAAAGAGCCCAAAACACTCCCTGAATTGACATGGGACCAAGTTAGCACCCAAGGCATGGTCATATTGGATCTCACTCTTAAGTGGTAAACCCCAAGTGAGAGGAGAGGTCGCAATCACTCCTTGACAAATCACGAGTTTGTTCTATTATAATTCAGAGGATGTCCGAGTCACAAGTTTTATCCCAAAGCCTTTCTTGACCAATAGGCTACTCCTTGTGGGTCAAGGAAGCCCATCTACAAGTCCAAATAGAATTGAGCAGTCTCTTTTAAAAATGATGGAACAAAAGCTAAGGTTGTAGAGGCTTCTCAGACAGCAAGAAATGTTACAAGGGCTGCACCAAATGTGTGTTTAGCTTATGATCGAATGGGTTTGCACAACATTAGTTTACTTTGGTCCCTAGGAGTATGCGAGAAATTACTGAAAAATAAATAAAAGAAAAAAAAGAAAAAAATTTGTGCACGAGATACCAATACTTTTTAAACTTTTGGATTAAAGTCCTCTGTTATCATCCTTCCTTAAAAATAAGGATATTGACTCACATTTCTATCCAAGTAGTGATGAAAAAAATCTCACGTGATGACACGTGGCCAGAAAGGTACGCCAGAAAATAAAATAGCACGTCAGTTTAATTAATGATGTTTAAAAAATAATAAGAGAAAGTTCATAATCAAAAAACTAAAATTAAAAATTAAGAAAAATTATAATTTAACAAAAGCGAAGAAAAAATGAATCTATTCTTCTTTCTCTTTGCCAATAAATCAAAAATATCATAAATAATTGTAGGATATATAAGATGACAACCACCTATAATTATTATTTGATTATCACCCAGGCCAAGATACAAAGCTGGCTCGAGCCATCCTTGTGGATGATTGAGGGAAAATCACCTCACCCTCTTGCCCAGGGAACCTCCCCCTTGTAACAAGGATTTTTTTCTTACTTTTGTTAAATTTTGTCTTCTTTAACGTTTTGTTGAAGTTTTTAATTTATTTTCATTAGATTCTTTTAAAGAATTATTATTTTGACATATATACATTTCTTTTTATTTTTTAAATAAAGTTAAGTATACCTCTTTTATCCCATGAGATTATTTTTTATTTTTTACTATTATGTGGACGGAAATGTGAATTAGTTCTCTATTTCACAAACAAAGATAATACAGGTCTTTCATCTCAAATTTTTAGCGCACGTATCTTAAAACTAAAAATGAACAGGAAAGCAGGTATGTTGTGGATAATTTTCCAAAAGAAAATAAGGTCACACGACCCGAGGCTATATATGGGTCGGAGTATCGGACCAAAAACAAGCGGGAAAAAGAAAAGCCTATCGACAGCCACAAGCTATAATTAGAAATCGACCCATATCCGGACCTCATCTCATAACGTTAATAATCTAGGAGATACGACAGGGAAGATGGTTTCTCCCTCCACTCTATCTCCCTGCTCTACGTTCCTCTTCCCTACCAGATACCTCAAACACTCGTCACCATCACCACCCTTTCAACGCAAAAGGCTTCTCTCTCTGACTGTGACCTATCTTCAGAAAGCAGACTCTGACGCACCGTCTTTGCCGCCAAAAGTCCAGACTTTCTGGCAATGGTTGCGCGACGAGGGCGTAGTGTCCGCCAAGACTCCCGCCAGGCCCGCTGTCGTCCCGGAGGGCCTGGGGCTCGTTGCCCTGAGAGACCTTTCTCGGAACGAGGTTGTTCTGGAGGTCCCCAAGAGGTTCTGGATCAACCCAGATGCTGTGGCGGCATCGGAGATTGGGAGTGTGTGCGGTGAATTGAAGCCTTGGGTGTCTGTGGCTCTGTATCTGATCAGAGAGAAGCTGAAAAACGACTCGCCGTGGCGCCATTACCTCGATATTCTTCCAGAGAGCACGGATTCAACAATATTTTGGTGGGTTTTACTTGGTTTTAATTGATTGGTATTTTTTACGTGGGAGTTCGGTGTCTTCAGTGGATTCGAAATTGTGGGGTTGATGAATTTGGTTTAATGGTTCCAGTGCAGGTCAGAAGAGGAGCTGGCTGAACTTCAAGGTTAGTGTAGATCCTGTTTTGCTTAGTTGCTTTGATCTTTGAAGCTTTATTTTAAATGTTTTTTTTATAAGTTATTTTAAATGTTAATCTCGGTGTTAAGAACTTCCTAAGGTTTGGATCTAAAAAGGTAATAGTTCTCAATTTTCATTTCCAAATTTCCATCTATGCCTCATCCTGTAAGGATATACTATAGTATGAATGTGGTGCTGCAAGTGAATGGCTTGACACGAATTAATGTTGCGGATATCAAAAATTGATTATGGACGTAACCTGGAACACTAAGACTAGTGCAAATTGCTTACCCAGCTTGAGGTTACACACAGCATGATGGTTCTTTAATCATACTCAAAATGGTAAAATTGATGTCGTGTGAACCTGCGTTTCGAAATGAAATGCATGTGCATGAATTGTAAATAAAATTTATTGTACGATGGTAAATCTTTTCCTTTCTTTCTCTTTGAATGGTGATTGGCAGTTGAGGGTAGGAGGTTGAAGCTTAAAAGTTCCTTTTACCTCTTGAGGGATGTTGAATCTTTCTCAGAAATAATCTAAATCCGTCTCCAAACTAATGGCATCTTCTAATTTGTGAAGATTTATTATATGCATTGGAAGTTTTCTAATGTGCATATCAAAGTCACAGCAGCATTTGCTTGCTTTGCCAAAAGATTGAGTTCCCCTGTGTTTCCATCAGTAATGTATAAGAATGTAATGTGGCTTTGCTGATTCAAATGTCATAATCTAATCTGTAGAATGCCTTATTTCTTACCGTTTGTTATTGGAATCTGACTGAATGGACATGTTCAGGAACTCAACTTTTGAGCACAACATTGAGTGTGAAAGAATATGTGCAAAATGAATTTCAAAAAGTGGAAGAAGAAATCATATCCCCTCACAAGCAGCTTTTTCCTTCTCCTATAACACTGGACGATTTCTTTTGGGCATTTGGAATACTAAGATCAAGGGCATTTTCACGCCTACGTGGTCAAAATCTTGTTTTGATCCCCCTTGCAGACCTGGTAAAGTATTTTTCCCCTCTTTGTATTAGTTTTTTGTTATAAATTACGTTGTCTTGTGAATTATCGATACTACTGATCTTATTGTAAAGGGGAAAAAGGTCTCCTCCTAAAGTAGTAAAGTATGTCATGAACCGTAATACTGTGATAACATTTATGTTTTGTTCAACTAAGATTTGCTGGATAATTCTGGAATTAATTCTCCAATAATGAAACACACTAGAATTTATTGATCGTCTCCATGGGCTTGAAGACTTTTTAAAACTGATGGGGTGAAAAAAGCTGCATTGGATATCCCATAGATGTATGGAATGGTGCTATAGGACTCAAGTTACGAGTAGCAGTGAAGATGATGCGTGCATCTTAGGTATTTGCCATAGAACTCTGGTCTCTGCCCCCATAAAGCTTAAGAAAGTACGGAGCATTCTTATCGTTGTTATATCCATGCTGTGTTTCACAATAAGATGAAAGCCAGTCACTTTATGCAATGCTGTTGCCTCTTCCTTTGATGCTGGCTTAAACTGCCTCTAGTTGGAATTTAACTTTTTCAAGACTCAATTGCGAAGCAGATTAATCACAGCCCCAACATAACAACCGAAGATCATGCCTGGGAGATTAAAGGAGCTGCAGGTCTCTTCTCTTGGGATTCCTTATTTTCCCTGCGGACCCCTGTTTCTCTCAAGGCTGGTGAGCAGGTAAAGTATCCCACGTCTGATGTTTCTTATTGTATCCTGTTCCATGGCATCCCACAAATCAGGAATACGTCCTTTTTATATGGTTAATGGTGGTAATATCTGCACCACAGGCAAGTTTGGACAAAGTTAATTTCCAGTATAGTCATAAGTTGATGCAGGCCATAAGAAGTGCTATCAGGTTACTGCTAATTGGTGGTGCCTTTGGAGGGAACGGAACAGTAGATGTTTTGATGATTGTTCTTTGTCTTTGGATAGGTTGCAGGATTTTTTTGGTTGTCCTTTTTCTTTGGGTGGACTCGGTGCTTGGTTCCCCTTTTGTAGATTTTGATGATTTCCTCAATTTTCTAGCTTGTTTGGATTAGTGTCTTCGGTATAGTCCTTTGTACTGTTTTCACTAATTCTAATGAGATTGGCTTATTTATCCAAAAAAAAAAAAAGGTTACTGCTAATAACATTTTGCTAAGTAGGAATCCATAAGTTCAGAGTCATTTCGTGTCAAGATGAGGTGATATGTGCCAAAAGAAATGGCATCAAGAACAAATTGCTACTAATAATGAGTGAATTTAGATAAATTACCATGTTGATGCGCAGAAAAACCATGACTGTTCCTTTTTAGTTTACATAAAGAGCCCTTTTGCTCCTTATCAATGACTTCGATATTGTGTTGTTGAAAGTTGTTAGTTTTCTCAACAGGTTATGATCCAATATGATGTAAATAAGAGCAACGCCGACCTGGCTCTGGACTATGGGTTCATAGAATCCAAGGCAGATCGTAACGCTTTTACACTGACGTTGGAAATATCTGAGTCAGATCCATTTTTTGGGGACAAGCTGGATATCGCCGAGTCAAATGGTTTGGGTGAAACTGCATACTTTGACGTTGTTTGGAACAGTCCACTTCCACCAGCAATGCTTCAATATCTGCGACTGGTAGCGCTTGAAGGCACTGATGCTTTCCTTTTGGAGTCTATTTTCAGAAACTCTGTCTGGGGCCACCTTGACCTGCCTGTAAGCCGTGCCAATGAAGAGCTCATCTGCCGAGTGGTCCGAGATGCCTGCAAAACTGCTCTTTCTGGCTATCATACCACCATTCAAGAGGTAACTGTTTACCCACCATGCAAGTTTCTAGTGGTTATTAATTTCCATGGGATGTCAAGTCGTTGTCATAGGTATTATACAAGTGTGCTGGTGTAGAAAACGATGGTTAAGTAGGTTCATATCTGGGGTTCACATCGTAGGAATAAGGAAGACAATCAGAACTGAGTTTTCTCCAGCCATTGGGACTAGACTCAAGTTAAGGTTATAGAACAAAGAAAAAGGGTAGATTACACTTCATCCACTTGTGGTTTGGGTCCAGTTTTTATGTGTCCAATAAATCCCATGTATGATGGACCTCTACCAAGCAGATATCCTATGGTACTACCTTCATACATTTCCTTTGGGGTAATTCCACATTGCCCATCTTAGTTTGGGTGAGTTTGATCCATGGTTGAAGTCTCGAAGAAGTTGCATAAAGCTATTGATGGATGAAGTATTAGACGACTTCCCTTGATGGAGTTGTTAGGAGCCACATCCCTCTTTTATTTTTGAAATACTTTTTCTTTTCTTTTGGGCTTCTCCTTATCCCTGAGGCACCTTAAATCTCTTCTTTGAAAGTAGAGGTGGAGGGTGTTCTCCAGTTCCCAGTACTCTCATGACTAACAGAAGTGTGGATTCCAGGATGAGAAGTTAAAAGGAGAAAATCTAAATCCTAGGCTGAAAATCGCAGTTGGAATAAGAGAGGGGGAGAAGAAGGTCCTCCAGCAAATCGATGAGATCTTCAAAGGTAGGGAATCGGAATTGGATCAATTGGAATACTACCAAGAAAGGAGGCTGAAGGATCTTGGCCTATCCGGGGAGCAAGGTGAGATCATCTTCTGGGAGCCCAAGTAAGGCAAGTACCTTAACGTTACACGCTTTCTGGAGTCCTCTGCGGGGAGAAAGGACAGCCAGTACACAAGCCTTTTACTTGCTAGACTGAACTCTCGAGAATTGCGATTGAGAATTCCACTCGGCATAATTTCTGGAGCGATTTCTACTTTTAGTTGTGGAGCAGCAAGATGTGCCTGCCTCAGCTACCATCTTTCTTTCTTTTTAGTTAATATAACATAGCTAATGCATGTTCTTGTCAAATCTACCGGTGTAACATTAATGATTCTAATTGATCGTTCAAACAAATTTTACGTTGCGTACCCAAAAAACATCCAATTCTTACGTAAATCAAGTTTTAAAGGAAGTATGGCTTATATTGTTTATACGTTTCATCAAGATGTCTTCCGGTCTCTCGACTCTGCAATATAAAGGGATTTCAAATCTTTGTTATTTTCTAAATCATCAAATATATTTTCACTCGCTATTACGTTTTGACGTGATTTTAAAAAATTCGTTGGTTTCTGAAAAAATCTTTCTAGTCACTTGGATTTACCCCTTAGCCAGATACGTCAGTCTCCCAGTCAAGAAGATTAAAAATAAATAAAAAATTGTCACGTGGTCTAAATGTCAAATCACACAATTAAAATTCTACGTGTGTTATATAATTAGTCGGATCCTTTTATTTTAAAAGTTTTAATTTAGAATTCAAAATTTATATTTATATTTATTTTACGACACTTGACACGTGTTTTGGCGTTGGAGCGTGAGACCCACGCGCTATTATGGGAGCCCGTGAATCTCATGCGCATTGACTTTGGCGGATTGCGCTCGACCTTCCTCTACCTCTAGTCAGTGACAGACTCACGAGGGTGGTAGTTCAATGGTTACGGCCCTTGTGCCCACGATGTTATAGGTTAACCTGTGATAGAGGCACTTGGGGGGTACCAAACTATCTAAGAAAGGATTTGGTGGGGTCAAATTCAGGCTATGGCTCAACCCTCTCTTTAGAGTTTAGAGAGCACTTGTCTTTCCAGTCTAGGCCCTTAGGTGATAGTTCCATAGCGTGAATGAGGTATTTTATGGTTGCCTAGAAAAAGAAAATCATGTTTGGGCATATAGATCTGATCTCAACTTGTGGATTTCGTTGTCTAAAGGGCTTGGTACCTTATTGTCTAGGAGCCGGGTAAAATCCTTTGTAAAAAGCATGCTTTTGTATTTCCTTTTAGGGAATTAATCTACCAACGAATTCTCCATATTGCCTAAAAGAAGGTACTGATTTCCAACATTAAAAACCATTTTTTTTCCTTCTGGTTTTTTCACTTTCCATTTTATTTTTGTTGAAATTTCTGAGCCCGCTTCTAAGCCGAATTGATTGGCGTTTAGACGTTATAGTTCTCTTTCCCATTGGTCCACCGACTTACACTGAACAGGATCTATGCAACAAAATGTTCTTCGTTCTCGACATAATACCGTCTCTGGGCCAGGTGTTCTGCTCTGTTCTTAGCATTGGAGTGGGAAAGCTTCTGAACAATGATCTACAGTATTTGGTATTTTTTTCATTGTGTAAGAATAGCAAAACCACTGAACACATCAACCAGACCAAAAAAAAAAACCCAACAAATGTACGAACAAAGATAATAAAGATGCATCTTCTGAACCCTAAATGGACATTCAACTATTCTTTTCTGCTGATTCCTGCAAAAACCTTTTTTTAAGTGTGCGTACCGGTCATTAATGCCTTCTCTTAGAAAGCGAGATGGGCTGTCGCCATATTATCTCCGGAAAATTTAGTGGTTCACCTCCCACGGTGATCTCAAATTTGACCACTTGCAGTTACCTTACTTTACTTGAGTTGCCAGGGCCTAGTAAGTCGTCTCAATTTGTTCCCTCACAAAGGCACTCCTGCGGATTTGCATAGAAATAATCTTCCTCCTTTGGCTTGTCCACGACAACCTTTCGACTTGTTGGCTGTCCCATTCTTTTCTTATGAGCCAATCCAACAGCAACTACAAACTCATTCCACGCAAGTGTTCTATTCTGATGCATATCCAGTAACTCTACAAGCCTTTTCCGATCCAATTGGATGGTCCTTTTAAAACCAAGATACCTACAAGAGATCCAATCAGAAATGACCTCGAGATCTCTAGAAAGAAGATAGGCTAGTTTTTGAGCAATTACATAAACCAAATTCCCACCCTCATGAATGTGGGTACACAAACCTGCGGTGACCTTCCACAACTTTTGCCATGTTTCCATCATAGGTGGGGACGAAAGTGTTACTGGCTACCGACACCATAAAATCCAAAGCTGCCATCTGAGATGAATGATTCTGGAATTGTTGTAGCTCCTCCGGTGCTAGCAACATTTCTTTCTTCACCTGAAATTGTTATGGGGTCTCAGACCTTACAAGAATCATATGCAAACAAGCGTGTGAAAAGTCAACAAACAACAGTCGCAAAGATATCGGTTATGCTAAAAAGAGAGATGATATGTTGAATATAGAACAAACATGCATGCTCTTGAGTTAGGTATAATGCTTCAATAAATCTCCAATATAAGTAAGTGCTGGAGAAATGATCTCCAATTCTCAATTTCTACATATCAATTATATGGATAAGTTTGCCAAAACACTCGTGAACTTTTCAACAGACAGGATCAACTATTGAGTGACGACTTAGAGGCAAACCATAACTCGTGTTTAATCCTCTGCAGGTAACAAGCACTAATACATTTGGAAAGTTGCCAATGGATGACAACTAAGTTCCTACCGGGAGCTGGACAAAAGCAGTGTTTGCACTACCAGTAGAGGGTGATAATATCACAAGTTACAGAACCATAAAGCAAAGAAATAAGGCAAGATGCAGAACAGTAATACACTCACAGTCCGAGGAAATGCAGCTCTTAGAGCCTCAAGTCTCCGTTCACTGCCATAAATCTCACCAGCTGCAATATAAATCTGTGTGTCCTTATCAAAACCTAATGCCTGCAAAACTAGCACCATCTCCTCTGGTGTCAGAGGACACAAACCTTGAGATCTCCTCTCTTCTGACACTATCTCCTTCTCTCTCCACCAAGGGTAAGCATACCTGAATGGAAGGTCAAAACCATGAATACTCTGTGTGAGCGCATGCGTTCATAAATGGACAAATACAAACTACTTTGAATAAAAGATCCCCCCATAGACTTGAAAATAATAGATTATCTTCTATCAGAAAGGTATTTGTAATCTCTCTTTCCCAGCCAAGTGGTAAACCCAAGAGTTTGATTCAGAAACAATCAAAGCAGGAACCATCCTTATTACCCTGGCAGGAAGTTGCTATTTGGCTATTTCGTGTTAACCCACAGAATCATCACACATTCGGCATCCATCCCAACTACAAAAGCATTATGATGTTGGAAACTTTTCTGATCATTGTACAACTATGACTATATTTATTTTAATTTTCTTTAACCTTTCTTTTATACATCACCTAAAAAAACATTCATTGGACTGATTTCTCTTACAAGTTTAAGCACTTCACATGCCATGTATACTTCATATATCAGGTTCTTCAAATGAGCATTCCAGAAGGAACAAAGAAATTTGACTTTCAACCACAACAAACCTCATCCGCTTGAGCTCCTCAGCTTCTTCCTCAGTGCAGCCGTGAGTACAACCTGAGAATGCCAACATGTCCATCTCATATCTCAGGTGCAGGGCCACAAAAGGTCCCTTTTCTTGAAGCATATGAACCAATTTGTACCCCAAGGTCTCAATCTGAGGAGTGAATTTCAGTGCCTGGAAATTAACACGACACCTGAGTTTCTGATTAGATTGTTTAAACGTGTGGGATCCCATTGTTCGCTAAACGTGTATCTGTTTTGTTGAAGTGTAACACCTTATACTTGCCAAAAAGTGGAAGAATCTGCAATTGTATGAAAGCCATAGGATCATGATCAATCACTAAAAAACATGTCAACAAGGAATCAGCTCATTTATTCATAAAAGATTGAACAGCCTATATCTTTACTTGGCATGTTTTCTCCTTTTTTTTTCTTTGGGAAGGTTTTTTAAGAAATTAAATCAAAACAGGCTTTTCATCCCAAATCTATCTTTTTTTAGTTAAGATGCCAAGAATCCTCTCATTTACTTGAGCTGTCAATGTCCTCCAATTTTGCTTCTCTTTTCCTTACTATTGACGTCCAGACTTTGTTACTTGTAGATAATCTAAGCCGTAAACACAACATTAGTCAGATTAAAGTGAAGGCAATCAATGAGAGTTCAGACCTGACTACTTTTGCCTGCCTGTAGTGTATGCTAATAGTTTTAACACAATAGTCATTAGAACTTCCACAAATGCACACAAACATGATAAAAGCATATCTAAGTTCAAGCTGAAAAGATGAGGAGTATTATAGATTTTCATTCTTAAATAGAAACTATTAGAAAAGCACACAGACCTGTTGCAAGTAATATTTTTCATTAGACCAGCTAACAGGAGGCATCTCCAGTGGAATGACTCCATGCTTCCTATTAAACCGCTTTGGAAGCCTTTTTATGATTCGAACTTCATCTCTTAGTGAATCAATGAAATGTCTCACGTCAAAGATGTCCTCAAAATTACTGCACAAAAGATGTTCATGTCTAATTTAAACAGCCATAAAAAGCAAGAAGCTTGTCTAAAGTACTGCAAAAAGAATGCAGAGACTTAAAATTAAACACCAGTATTAAAGAAGGTGATTAAACCAGTTTTTTCAGAACAATGAATACACCTAGGGTCAGCCCAGAAGGATGCCTTATCAAGCTCTGGAACAACCAAAGTGAGATTCAAAAGCCGAGCAATTGTCACCATGTCACATATCTGAAATGTTAAAGTAGCTGAATCACCAATTAGGCACATTATAATAACTACAGGCAAAGAAAAGGGACAGAATGGACAAACCGCTGCACGCATTTGATTCAAGCCTCCGTTACAGGACACCCTCAGAAAACCATTACTTGTATACTTTCCTGCAAGATTTCAACAATTTATGGTCGTATTTTACAGGACACAAACAAATATCTTAACACCTTCCATCAATTAAAAGCATAGACTTCATTTGCTAAAAATAGGGGTTTTCCATGAGAAAGACATTCGAGCCTCTCAAGTTACCGCAAGATCTACAAGTTGATTATGGTGTTGACTTAAAACCTACTACAAGGAAATAGTTACCAATAATTTGGAGTTAGAAAACCCAAAGATGTAGGCACGTGCAGCTTTCAAACTAGCACCAGAACATGCCAATAAATTGATAAATGAATTTAATCACGAATGCAGTGCTGCAGCGTCTTTATTGCGTTGAAAACCTGCAATATACGATATAGATTGCATTTTCTTCTTCAACTCCACAGAGCTTCCCAGTTCCCAGGAAGAAGAAACTGGATAAGATAACTATATGACTAATTAAATTTTCAGAAAATCTAATTGAACTGGCAAGGCATTGGAGTAGCAGCAATTTAGCACAAAATTTCCTGCTCATGAGCAATGCAATTTCCAATGTTTTTTCCTCACTATTCATTCGAAAATGTCTCAGTACTGCAACATTCTTTTTCTCTAATTGAATCGAACAATGCATCCAAAACATACACCATACCAAAGCGCAATAGAAGAGTGTTCATCTATTATATAGTACTGTCCAAAGTATACTTATATTGCACGTGGTAGTAAAACGAAACAGATTAAGTAGCAAGTAAATTGTTGATCAAAATCCCTATTACCAACATTAACGGGCGTTGGGATCATGAACTCACTTGCAGGGAGAAGAGGCGGCGGCGATTGCACCTCTTCCACGTGAACCTGAGCTACCCGTGATATCCGATTGGTGATCCCAGCCAACAAACGCGGATGCCATAACTCCCCGACCGCCACGAGCTGTACCAAGCACGTCCAGAGCACAATGCTCGAGCACACTCGGATGAACCACACCTGCAATCGCGTCCTCGGAATCACCGGAGCCGGTAGCTTATCGCATCGCAATTGTATTTCCTCTGATCTATCCTCCATGTCTCCTCTACACAACTCATCGCCGCTTCATCGAATCACCCTCTGTCTCCAAACGAATTTTCACACGCCTCGATTTCGCTACTCAATTATAACACCAGAACGAATTTCACAAGCTCAGACGCACTCACATTGCAACCTAAGCTAAGGATTTCCCTAAATTTGTAGCGGAAACAAAGAAAAAAATTTGGGAACATATGTAAGTCGACAGTGTTATTAGCAAGCAATGAGATATCAAGGAAAAAGAAAACCTTAAAGGGCAAGAATCAAGAGGAGAAAAGGGGGCTAAAATTAAATAACTTCCAACAAGCCCAGCACAAACCGGTCAAGTCAGGTGATTTTTCCGGATTCTTGTGATTTCACTTTCCGAGAAAAATTACCCTTTTCTCTCCCTTTCTTCTCCTCACAATGCAACCGTCAAATGCTGTGTTATATTTTCCTGGAAACAGTTAAAAGAAAAGATACAGCTGGAAAGAATCAGGCTTTGAATGAAGAATTTATATGAAAGTCAGAGAATGAGATCGCTCCGGTTCAGACGGCTCCGATTGATCCTATAATACTCGAAAGCCCTTCTTTACACTGAATTTTCTTGTTTAGTTTATAATTTCTCAAAACTGGTGGCTCTTTTTTTAATATTTGGAATCTTTCTAGTTAAAGAAGTATGGGATAGGGACATTCTTGGACATTTTTTTAGTATTGTTTCTCACTGCACTAGACCAGGATTTAATATACTAATATAGGAGAATTAATTATGCTTTGATTTTTATAAGATTTTAACAAATTGCATAGAATTGATAAATTTTTCATTTTTTCGTCTAGATTTTATTAACTTAATTTATGACAGGACACGGTAAGGTACAGGGTAGAATGCCACATATTATAAAAATAAATAATATTTTATAACATTTTTTTATTTTTTATTTAATTTATTGTTGTAATTTTTTTTTTTGTTTCTATTTTCACAAATGGCATATAAGTTATGTCACATCATCAATTCCTTAAAAAATGTAGATAGAAATGTGATGGAGAGAATAATATTACAAGTCTTGTTTAAACAGTTTAAAATAGTAATTTATCAATTCTAAAACTCAGATATATTTTTAAAATTTCACAAAAATACACGCAGTCACTTTTTAATTTTATTAAGTTTTTTGCTTGAGCTTGGTCTCTTGGTATAAATGTCATGGTGGAGATGCATCGAACTCCTAAGTATGGTATGCTGATGTCTCCATTGCTTAAGGAAGCTTCTTTGGATAATAAAATAATAAAACTATATTTTTTATATAAATAAATTATCACTTCCTGATTGAAGATCTAACCGATAAAATAGATAACAACTATGTCCCGTGGCACATTGATAAGATAAAAATTATGTCGCCTAACACAATTTCAAATGGTTATTTTATTTAAAGAGACAAATTATAGTTGAAGTGATAGTTTAAAATGATAAAAGGGTATTTTTTTTCGACTTTTTAAGTGACTGTTGAAACATAATAGCAGGTATTCTGGTATTAAACTAATATAGACAGACAAAATGTAAAATTAAAGTGACTGTAATAGATGAAACCATGTCGGGTGGCACAATATCAATGAAAAAATAAAAATTATGTCACTTGGCACATTAGTGTGCGAAATGTTCCATGACTGTTGGCCGTTGAAGTCGTTGCTGATTGTTAGTGATTAATGACCTGGAAAAAAAAATAAAAAAATAAAGAGAGAGAGAAAGAGAGATTAATGGCCTGAGCCACCTCTTTCTAGTTGTTAAAACAACGGTCAAAATGAGGTTGAGCAAAGTTTTCGGTGACGAACCACGACATTACTGCGTGCGCTCATTTCAAGGGAAATCATTTTGTTCATTCTTTTCCCATATGCAGGTCTTTAATTAGTACACGGTGGTGTCAGTTATCATTCCCCACTTGCCCCCATTTACAATACTCTGGTTCCGTTCAAGTTTGCCCACGCCGCTCCTTGTATCTCGGGCGTTCATTTTCTAAAAAATTATAGAATTTTGATAAAATTATGAATATTAACCTAGATTAGAGTTTTATAATTTTTATGTAAATGTTAGTGAAAATTTTTAAGATATTTAATTTTTGTGGAATTTATAAAAAAAATATAAAGAGAGATGATTTAATATAATAAAAATAAATAATTATTATAAAAAATAAAAAAATATTAATATATTTAATAATAATTTAATAAAAAAATATTAAAATTAGGTGAAAAAGTATAGAGAGAGAAAATTTATTATAATTTTTTTAAAAAATATATTAGAGTTTGTATGTAAGATTTTAGATGTTAATTTTGTAAATTTTGTTAAATATATTTTTATTTTAAAATAATTTTAAAAATGAATTACGAAACGATGGATATAAAAATATCGGCCCAGTCAGTTCCATCTGCCCAAATGAAACACTGGAAAGTCTACGGATAGAAACCAAAAATACACGTCCATCGGACCTCCTCAATAGGCTTTAAAATTATTAGAAAGTTTGGGAAGGCCTGGCCCGCAAAGCCACCCCTACCTGTAGAAAGGAGTCCTTAACCTGTCTGACGTTCTGAAACAGAGACTTTTCTGCCATGTTGGGTCTTATCGGCTGCAAAAGTAAGCTTTGTACACCGCAAGTTTCGTGCGCAAGAAGGAAGGACACAATATTGGCCCCAAGCCCCCAACGCTCCTAAAACACCCTCCAGGTACATGAATTTTAAGACACATAAAAAACTACTTCATAATCTGGCCTCCTAAAAAAAAAATAAGTTAAAATATATTTTGTAGCTCAATTTATCAATTTCATGACATTGAATCTATAAATTATTAAAATTCATTCATTTGTATCTTATAATTAAATTAGTTGTTAAATGTAACGGTAAATACCAACGTGTCAAAAAAAGATTAATTTATGCTTGTTATGTTCATTTTGCCTTTTAGAGAAAATATATTTTTCACCTCCAATTATGATAGTACTGACACTTTGCACTCCGTTTTTTTAATTTCGTGACATTTTCATTGATTTGCACTCTACAAGCGAATAAACCATTAAATGCGATGGTAAATCTGTCATGTACAAAACCTCATAGTTTAATAACACATCGACACCAAGATGAAGAAACAAAACATAGAATCTCTCTGCAATTGGAATCGCTTCAAAGTTATTATAAAAAAAATTGTCAAAGATGGAATCGCTTTAAATTCTAAATATCCAACCGCTAAACTACAAAGTAAGAAAGAAATAATAAACAAATAACCAGATTTTAAAAAATATATATACATATGCTTCTTAAAAATCCTCTACCTATCAGCTAAACACAATGATTTAAAGAACTTCCTGATTTGCATTAGTATCAATTGGCTTGTGAGGTGCAAATCAACTAAAATATCACAAAATTCGAAGATGGGGTACAAAGTTTCAATACCCTCATAGTTGGGGTGCAAAGTGTCAGTATTCTCATAATTTGGGAGTGCAAAGTGTATTTTCCTCAAAGGGCAAAATGGACAACTAAACGGGGGCATGTCACGTGGACCGTGCATTGTTTATCGTAAGAAATAACAGCAAATTAGGGTCCAAGTGCAAATCGACAAGTTATTAAAGATTGGAGATTCAATCTCACGAAATAGATAAATCAGGGTACAAAGTGTAAGTGCTCCCATAGTTCAGGATTGTTTCCAAAAAACTACTTAAACATCGAAGGCTTACCTCACACGGAAGCTCCACTTACTTCGCTTAGGGAAGCTCCACTTACTTCGCTTTATCTTGCAGGTCC
Organism: Morella rubra; assembly: GCA_003952965.2. NCBI lineage: Eukaryota > Viridiplantae > Streptophyta > Magnoliopsida > Fagales > Myricaceae > Morella > Morella rubra. Next base: position 36,405,990 of record CM025855.1, read on the forward strand.
AATTATTCGAAAAAGGGCTTGGTAATTGAACTATAAAATGGCGTGAAAAGTGCAAATCAATTGGTAATTTAGGATAAAAACTGTAAAATAAGTAAGAGTTAAAATGTGTAAAGTATATTTTTCCTATAAAAAAAACATAAAATATATTGATGATATCAAATGGACATGGTCTACAGGTTGGGTGAAGTTATTAACAGAAGGTCATTTTACCTTAATTACGCCTGAGAATTGGTAAGATAATCGAGCCACATTCTATGGAAGAATTATCCTTATATTAAAGAAATGCAAGTAAATGAAACTGCTTAGTTCAACTCTAACAATTCTGTAGTATGGTATATTAATTGGTTTTTCAGAAGCCGTCCGGACTTATTTTATTTATAGATGTTTGGTCCGCTCCGTGGTCGTGATCAGAGGTACACATGATAGAGTCCATGTGAGTTTCTTACAGTCAAGACTAAATTCACACTAAATTAATAAGCTATTATTAAAAATCAAATTTCCCTTTAGAACCGTATGGTCTTGTTTTATTTCATCGTCCAATGGTCATGAATAATATGATCAAGACCTTAATAGTTGTTATATATGTGAGTCAATAAATTTTCTGCAAAGAAAACGACGTCTTATTGGGAGACAATCTTTACTGATCGAGACCTTACACTAGCAAAGGCATTAGCCAAGTTGACATAACCACTTCGTATTAGCTGTATAGGTATTAGGTGGGATCATACAGTCTAAAGTACTGAACTCAGGCAATTGAAATTTTTGATAAAAATTCTATGCACCAGTACTTATTAATCAGGATGAAGAGTACTATAATTAAATTGCATTGTGACGCTATTAACAAGAAAACCTATTCTTTAAATTATATATACAATTCTGTCACAAATCGCATGTTGCAATAAGTAAAAATGACAGGGGCAACATGTGGGTTCTACACTGTTTAATTACATGTATGAGTGTGTGAGTTTGATAATATTTAATAGTTATTGTGTCTATAGAAATCCTCCACATCTCCTGAGCATTTCTCCAAAATTTCTGTTAGGCCAGTGTTGATGAGTTTTTGACAATTCTGAATGTGCTAAAAAAAACGCAGTGATAAATCTTATTTACTTGAATCGGTCTTACAATTCAAGTATAATTAACGATTTGTTCATAAACTTTATAGGATTCGAACTCACACTCACACACTAGATATATATGATTCGTCTAAAAGTAGAAGTCCATTATTTAAACCATTGAATTTATCCCTCTAAAGGTAAAGAAAAAAAAATTGCTATAGGGCTTACAAAACAAATAGAAATGTTAGCCACCATTTTCGTCCCTTCATTTTGATCACTTTTTAAAAATTCATCTTTAGGTTTTCGCGTTTATCACAAATAGTCCTTGAAATTTATGATTTTGTTAAAATAATCATTTTTTCCATTTCTATTAGCAAATTACTCAGTCAACTAATGGGTCTACATGTTATGACTAATAAAAAAATGACACGTGTAACATTTTTTTTATATAAAAAATGCCACATCATTTCTATTGGACCACATCAGTAAAATAAACAAAATTAAAAAAAAATCAATTAATTTTTTTTTTAAAAGAAAGAAAAAGAAAAAACTAACATACTAGGAGTGGTCACGTGCCACCCTCATTTTGGGGTGGCTTGGCCTCCCTGGTTTTGGGGTGGCTGAGCTTCCCTGGAAAAGGGGTGGCTGGGAGCCACCCTGGTACATTAGTTTTTTTTTTAAAAAAAAATTGTTACACTTATCATTTCTCTTGTTGGTCATGATGTGTAGAGCTGTTAGTTGATTGAACAATTTGCTAACGGAAATGAACGGAAGGACTATTTTGACAAAATCATAAATCCCAAAGACTATCATGACGTTTGGGAATAAAATTTTGTTAAAATTTTAGTAGTTGGTAAAAAAGTAAGAAGAAAATAAAAAAGTAAAAAAAGTTAAGAAAGAGAAATTTTTGTAATGATAATAAAATTTTATGAAGTAAAATTTTAAGAAAACAAACGTTATCTATGTGTAATAAATGCAAAAACTCAATTACGCATTTATAAAAGTGATCAAAACTCAAGGACGAAAAGGTCATTAACCCATATATAATCATAGATTAATTCAACAGATCGTGGGATAACTAGATGAGTAAAGGAAAATCACGAGTCTTGTCTTGAACGTAGTAGTAAAGAAATCAAACCAAATAAAAAGCAACCTGTATGAAAAAAGCCAAAATATTGAAGATATTGTTCCAACCATATATAATTTACGTAATAGCAACAAGTTTGACGTAGAACCTCACAATTAAAAAAATGTCCACAATTACCTCATTTTAGATGGTTTTAATATTAGTCAATGCTGAAACAAACGACTTACACCCCCCTCAAAAAAAAAAAAAAAATTGAAATAAACGGGCCATGTTCCAGATGTCTTCCGGCTTACCCCTTCAACCGATGAAGATGTGGGCTCCGGTCCACAGAAATGTGTGGGCTCCACATTCACTGACCCAATAAGGACCCTTTATTGCTTTTTTGGCCCTAGAAGCGCAATATCATATGGACTCCTCTGGACCTGTAGTCCTCTAATTTCCTTGAATGGCTCCTACTGTTTACGTCCTTATCAAAACGACAACTACTCGTTGCCGTCTACTAGCCTATGTGCTCGCGCTTGTGGCACGACCTACATTTAGTAATGTGCGAGATTTAACTTTAGCCAATCAGCGAGGTCCGCGTCCTTTACTTACCATACCAAAAAAAAAAAACATACGCGTCCCTTCCAATCAAGAATCGCCATGTGGCACAAATAAATGGAGAAAAACACCATTGTTCTTCTCCGTCCACCTCTCCCTCACTCAGATTTTCTCTGAAGTCCAAAGCTCTGCGGTGTCTCTCTTTGACTCTCCCTCCCTCTCTCTCTCTCTTCTCGGTCTCTCTCTCTCTCTCTCTCTGTGCAACGTCGTATCGATCTTGCGCTTACCCTTTCACTATGATTCGTTTTCAGCACCTATGTTTTCTTGTAGTTCTAGGGTTCTTATTGGCTACGTCCGAGTCAATACGATTCGACCTGCAATCGGGCCATACGAAGTGCATCGCCGAAGACATTAAGAGCAATTCCATGACTGTTGGCAAGTACAGCGTGGTCAATCCGAACGATGGTCAACCCCTCCCCGATTCCCACAAACTGACCGCTCGGGTATATTTCTTATTTTCTTTTTTGAATAACTATTTTGTGCTTCGGGGTATGGATTCGGGTTTGAATTTGATCCGATTCTTGTCTGCGGATTTGGTGTTTGTATGTGCGATATCTAGGTAACTTCCTCTTATGGGAATAGCTACCATTACTCGGAGCACGTGCCATCGGGGCATTTTGCATTTGTCGCAGCGGAGGCCGGTGATTACATGGCATGTTTCTGGGCGCCCGACCACAAGCCTCCGATCACTTTGACGGTGGATTTGGATTGGAGGACCGGTGTGGCTGCCAAGGATTGGTCTAATGTTGCTAAGAAAGGCCAAGTCGATGTAAGTGTCTCCTTTGTTGATTGCCCAGCCTAGTACCATTTTATCTTTTTCTGTGATTAGGTCGGTAGTTTTTAATGTTTTGATCTTTGGCCAATGCAATTTGGATTTTTTGTTTTCGCTTTTATATAGGGGTCTTAAAGTTTGTCTAGTGCGTCTGGAATCTTGAATGTCGGAATTTTATTCTCTGGTGTTTAGCAGTTATAGCAACGAACGGTTATTTAAATCTCGAGAAAAAGGATTTCTTCCTATTCCCAATGACTGCAAAAGTTGAGCATATTTTTAAGGCGAGGAACTTAATTTGTCACCATGTGAAGGTAAAGAAATTTATGTCCAGATGGATATTTAGGGAAGCTTCGCTTTTCAAGGAGTATGTGCTAGCACGAATGAAGAAATTGGCATTCAAATCCATGTAGATAGCAGCCAAGTATTCGCCTCTGGAAAACTCCTGAAGACTCTAACCATAAGTGTATAAATCCTGCCTGCTTGTCATTTGTGTTCCTCGTCCACTCATATAGGTGGTCCAATGTCTAAGAGTGCGATCGACGCTATTTTGGCTGTAGAAAGCCAGGCTGATTGGTTCATTTTTCCTATAATTGCTGATATTTGTAGACTGAGTTGTAATCACTGTTTTGGTCTTTTAATCATGTAAAGCATAATGCCAATGCTACTGCCCATAATCTGGTGAAATGGGCTGCCACTAAGAACTTGGAGGCGAATATTCCTACCTCTGTTATCCCTGTATCGATTCTCACCAGTGATAATCCAAGTATTCCTCCTTGAAGTATCCTGGTGTTTATTGAAGAAGAAGAAAAAAAGGTGGTCCAATGTAATATTGTGGTGTGATTTAGGGTTGGCTCGTGATTCAGTTGCTGCTGTCCTGCATAGATGCAAGGGGACAAGAGTATGACCAATGAAACCAAGAGGAGGAATGGTGAAATGGGCAATGGCAACTTTGGGTTTCTGTCATTGCAATGAAGTTGTATTGCCAATGTGCTAGGAGTAAAGACTTCAAGTGACTTGTATGGGTTGTGAGTACTGCCGAATGGTTAAGAGTATATGCTTATTTCACACTCAGCCTAATAGAAGACGCAGTTCGATGCAATCTTTACCACAGTTTTGGGTTATAGGCTTATAGCTCACTTTCTTAAGTTCAAACAGAAAAATACACATCAGATGAAATTTGTACCGCCCTTTTGAACCATAGGCTTAGAGCTCACTTTGCATTGTTCAAACAGAAAAGGCCTAGCTGGTGCTTTTGTTCGATGTTCGGGGAGTGGAGGAATTATACTTTGGTAACTCAATAACAGGTTAGGTGATAAGTCATGGTTTGCATAGTAGCAGTATTTGCTGCCCTAAAAGTGATACCACAGGTGCAGTTTGGAAGGTAGTGCTGATTCTTTGTTTTCTTATCTATGTAGTCAAGAATATAGTTGAGATGATGTGCTTTGCTAGTTATAGGAAATTGGTTGCTTACAACCTCGCTTAGAAGGCCCCTTCTACATATTTAGCATGCGTTGAGAGATTCTGCAATACTTTTGTCTTCTGATTTCAATTTTAGCTTGAAACTCATTTCATTTGCAACATTCACCCAGTTACTGCTCGCTCCTCAGGCAATATTTATCCATGCTGCCTTAATTTCAACAAAATCCTTTCAATAGGCAATGATTTATGGGAAAGCTTTTTATTTTCCCTATTTTGCTTGAACACAGAAGATAAACTGAAAATGATTTTATCTTTAACTCACAAGCACCAAAAACCTCAGAAAATGGAAGCCGAGAGAATGGGGGGGAAAAGAAGAGAGATGGTGGTCACTGGTGCTTGTGACAGTTTCAGAAAAGGGCTCACCATGTTTTGGCTTTTTCTTAGTAGTTGTAAACCATTTTCCTCGTAGGAGGTGTAGTTTTATGTTCTTTGTGTCTGTTGGCTATAAAAACCATTTTACGAGATTCTCTAAACAGTCGAAAGTATATAAAATATATAAAATATGGCAAAACAAACGGAGCATAAGTTTGAGACATTTGACGGTTTTAAAAGTTCTCTTCCTATGCTTCTGCAATACCATATTCAGGAAAATGTAAAAACAGTCTGACGAAGTGGTTGACGGAAAAAAAAAACGGAGCTTATGATAAGTCATAGCAATGTTTATTTTTCAAATAGTTTCTTTCCCAGGACAGACCTGGGAATTCAGACCAATACCAAATCACTGTTTCTCGTGTTTATTTCTTATTAGGAATCAGTAATAAATAAATAAATAAATTCTATTCCTTATTCTATTATTTGTGACCTTTCTGGGATTTTTGCCTGAAATTTAATTCGGTTCTCACCATTTTTCAAGTATTTGTGTTTTTGTTAATATGTTCTTTTAAGATAAATATATCTTCAAATTGTGCTATTTCCACACGGGCTGTTATTCAATTTTTTACTTAAGCTATTTGTTTACATCATTTTATGTGCCAGGTCATGGAGCTAGAGCTAAAGAAATTGTATGACACTGCTCTTTCCATTCAGGAGGAAATTTATTATCTCCGCCAAAGGTAAGGGGCATCTTTTATATTTCTCAAAAAATAGGAAGCATCTTTTATCCTGAAAAAATCATTCAAAGAGATATTTGTCTTCTTTCTTCCCCCTAAATCTATGCCTTCTTTCTTAATGTTTCAGAGAAGAAGAAATGCAGGAACTCAACAGAACAACCAACTCCAGGATGGCCTGGTTGAGTTTTCTTTCGCTTTTTGTTTGCTTATCAGTCGCAGGCTTGCAGCTATGGCACTTGAAGACCTTTTTTGAGAAGAAGAAGCTGATTTAATCTTATTCTCGATAAGTTGACAAATTTTCTCGTCTCTGCTTATTTTTTTTTTTCTAGGCTCATCTCTGCTTATGTAAAATAGAGAGACAAATGTACTTTCAGATAGATGTAATTTTAAGATTGCATGGTTAAACTTACAATTTAATCTTTCTTACAAGAGTGCAGAATCTGCTTATGTGTTTGTGGGTATCTCAGTTCAACCTAGGAAGATCTAGGAGCAACGACCCTGAAATTGTGGGATATTTCATTTTAGTTAATGCTTTGATTCAACGCTGAGTACTTTTTTTTGTTGTAAAGTAGACTCAAATGCATTATGTTTCGGTAAAGTATTCTAATTTTTAGTGTTTGAATGGTACAAGAAATATATTTTCTAAAAGTATTTTTCAATGAAAGGGAGAGCGGGGACTGTTTGTTATTGAGAGTCGAACTATAGATAGACTGTTGAGTGTCAAGTGAGAGATTAGGTAGGGCTGTTAAAATAAGGTTTGGGATGGGGTTTCCACCAGCCTAAACCTGATGCAATCATGGCGAGAAGTTTACAATATGATCTCCAAAAAAAGTAAAACCATCGGGTTCGAGTTCTTTCTCAATATTTTGGTTTTGAGTTGAGTTATAAGATAAAACATTTAAAAGTAAATAAAACTATGTTGTTTCGTTAAGGGCAAAAGTATTAAAAAAAAATCATGTTAGAGACGCGAACTTGATTTTGCTTGGGTTCATGTTTCAAAATTCGAACCTGAACTTGATGTAACTCGATCTATTTGGGTTGAATCAGTTCGGTTATGGGTCAGGAGATATCAGGAAAGTGGAATTATATTTTACAGTTGACTGAATTAAATTTTAATTGACCATATTTTACGAGATTCTTTAAACAGTCGAAAGTATATAAAATATGGCAAAACAAACGGAGCATAAGTTTGAGACATTTGACGGTTTTAAAAGTTCTCTTCCTATGCTTCTGCAATACCATATTAAGAGAAATATCCTCTTGGTTATATTTCTGGTTGGGTGGCTTAAATTACCATGATTTACTCTCAGTTGTTCTCCCAATTTTTCAAGAATATTGATCAACGTGGAATTTATGAAATACTCCGGGAGAAAATTGTGCGAACTCCCGTGGGATGAAACATGCACGAGTTTTTGGAGATTATTGTTTCAAGTCCAAAACTTGCCTACGAGAAAATATTAAAAAATTTAACCTGTAACGCTAATTGACAGATCCTTGGTTACTGTACATGTACGATTAACGGTTAAAAAAAGCAGAGGGTTTAGAAAGATAGGCAGAGGAAAGAATCAACGGCCTTTAACAACCATCTCAATGGGCTACAGACCCTGAAGAATTTTTTATCTGAGGGAAAAAAGAACATGGCGCGAACCATCTATACACCAACCCACATATCCAGAAAAATAAACAAAATCTCCACAAAAAAAGGGTCAGAGAGCTGAAAAACATAATATAAATATATATTGCTTGTTCTCTGTTCTCGAGTCCACTTCGGGACCAGAAACGAAATACATTTAAAAGAGAAAGAGAAAAAAATTCCCGTCAAAGGAAGATGTCATATGTATGAGTCAATGTGGATGTCTCTCTTCAACAGGCTGGTTCAGATCAAGATATAATGTGATCAGTATCACCAACCCGTTCATGACAATGGCGAACCTAATACTGGTAAACCAGTATTATTTTCCCTGGCAAACTACCTGTTGAGTCTGTTCAAAACCCACCTGCTCAATTGGTATGTTATTATCCACATACCACCCCTTTGGTCTTGACCACTATGTGGTAAATATGTGCCAGTGATGGTCAGTAGGTACATTTTCCTTTATCTTTTCAAGCCTCTTGAGAATTTCCAAGAAAGGAGGTCTTTGGCTCATGTCAGCAGCCCAACACTGCTCAATTAACCTAAAACATTCAATAAGAAAAAAGAGATTAGCACTTTGGATTACAGCTTTGCATACCTATTGGGTATGTTTGTTTACTAACATGGCGTTTGACAAACCAAAATTTTATTATCATTACAATTATTTCTCTCTCTTCACTTTTTACAAACTTTTTTTCACTTTTTCATTCACTTTTTTACTTTTTCACTAGCTTTTTCATTCTCTCTCTTCACCTTTTTACCAAATCCTAAAATTTTACTAAAATTTTGTTCCCAAACGCCATGTAAAATTTTAGGCCTTCCTAAATTTTAACATAATAAAATAATTACAATATAACATTTCTCTTCCCATCAAATTATTACTTGTCACTATAATAAATATAAAAAATTCATCAAATTATTTTCTTCACTTTTTCATCAATTCCAACACCCTAAAATTTTAACCTCCCAAAATTTTAACACTCAAACACAATGATAATTTGCTAACAAGAGAGAGAGAGAGAGAGAGAGAGAGAGATGAAAAGGCTCTGGTCATACAATTGAGACAGAATACATGGACTGAGAGGAAAAAGAAGCATAGCTAAAAAAGAAGCTATCAAGTTGAGTTAGCGGACAAACAAGGATCCAAAAAAATAAAAGCAATTCTAAGTTGTTTGCATCACTTGAGGACAAGATGAGAATCTCGTCAACAAATGGTTTTGGCACGTGCAACAAAATCAATTAATGCATAAGAGAGATTAGTTAAGTTATAGGTGTCAGTGTCACGAGGACAACAGATATGAAAAAGGCTCTGAGGAAGAAAAGATCGCTGACACTGTTTCTGGTAAAAAGATGGCCGACAATTTTGGAACTACATTATGTTAGATGTGCAAGGGAAAATGATGGAGAGAGAGAGAGAGAGAGTACTTGTACCGAGATGGAGTACAATGAAAACAATAATTTATGCAGTATTTTGCATGTCTTCGTTGGGTGATTTGCTAAGTATTCATCCAGCCAGAAAATCCCGGACTCAAATTGACTTACAAGAAAAAGCAAGAAATGAAAAAGGATTCGCTTCCTAATTGGGCCAAGCATGCTGGAGTAAAAAAAGCAACTTTTGATTGACCGATAATTTAAAGCAGACTTACTCTCTCAGTTCAGGGATATATCCTTTTGAGCGAAATGTAGGCCTGTGTCCTTCAGCCACATATTTGGCTGCTTCATAAGGCTCATAATTTGAAAGTGGTGGTTCCCCTTCAAGCATCTGAACCAGTTGGCAACGTCACCAATTAGAACTCATCCCAAATTTTTCTATACCTTAACTCCTTATATAAAAACAGCATTACCTCATATAGTATCATTGCAAAAGAGAAAACATCAACTTTCTTATCATATCTCCGATGCCTGAAAACTTCTGGAGCCATATACCGGTCTTTTGTTTTGTTCCATGCCAAAAAGGGAAAAAAATTAAGAATGGACTAAATTCAAAATGATTAAAACAAACTTTACAAGAGACACTCACAACTTCCAGTCTCTCCAGTCATTTTGTAAACATCATGAGAGTTTTGAACTTTGATGAGCTTGCTTAGTCCAAAATCTCCGACTTTTAAATGGTCAGCGCTGGAATTGACTAGAAGAACATTCCTGAAATATATAAACAGCTTTCAACAGGATATGGAGGCCAGCTCATGTTGTTGATAGTGAAAACCAGAGAACGACATAGTAGGTGTTTTTTTCCATTGGGTACGAAAGTACATAGTCCAATAAGAAGTAATCTCCTCGATACAAGGATATATTAGCGCAACTGATTAAACCATGACCTCAGCAGTTACCAGTCCAACATAAATTATCCAATGCCCCCACAGGAGTTGGATAGAGAATAAACTCACCTTGGTTTTAGGTCCCGGTGAATAACAACATTTGGTTCGTTGTGAAGATAAGCCATGCCTCTGTCCACATCAGATTCATAGAATGCATATTAGCATAAAAACATAATGCACTGAGGCTGCATCTTGCTCTCAGTAAAAAAGTTCAAGAACTGCAATAAACAAGCCATATAAGGCCCCAGTAAGATTTCATAAACTTGAATTGAGCATTCAGTAGTTAGCAAGTGACTTTTAAAATGATATGTTTACCCTACATTTTACACCTTTCCAGGAAGACAACCAAAAACTAACTTTGGGATATGGGTCTGGCATTTTTCTTATAGGAGCTACAAGTACCTTGCCATGTCCAGTGCAAAGTTGATAGCTATTGAAGGACTAAGCGAACCTTTTTCCTTGAGGTACTGATGAAGATCACCCTATAACAGCATATGAATGCAACAATCAGGTGTCTTTGCAAGTGAATTTTAGACCAGTGACAAGGACTTCAACACACACACTTCACAATATGAAACATAAGAAAGATATGCATTTGCTCACCCCTCGTAAGTATTCAGTAATTAACATAAGCGGCTTCTTGTCGGTGACAGCTCCGAGAAATTGAACTATATTAGGGTGACGAAGCTTCACTAGCAAATTAACCTCATGCCTGAAGTCCTGACTGAATCAGGAAAGAGAAGAACACATAAGAAATTTACGCATTTGATATATTAGAATCTGGATCAGAAATGAAAGAATGCTGACTGAATCATTAAAGAAAAGGCTTTCCAGTCCAAATAAAAGATATCTCATCTGTTATTTTGGTCCTGATCCCACTGTAATCAGAACACTTCGTAACATAGTCTAGGATCACAACTTCACTCAACTATCCCGACGCCCCACTGTTGAGGTATATATGGATCTGTTTTACGTCAGCCAGACTTCTAGAGCCATATCCTCTCTAATTCTATGTTAGTGGGTATCACCCGACTCTTATGTCAATAAGGATCCATTCATAACATATGACAACTTTTATTGCGTGCTGTCAACCTATCAAAACCCTCCTCTGATCGTTCAGGCTTGGGACTGGCTCTCATAACTAAAAGCACAGAGAGAGAGAGAAATATATTATTTCTCCAAACTAATCAGTTTATACAGAACTAAAACAAATCAATAACAAACCCCCTATAGGAAAACATCAAAAGAAAAAGGATCTTACATCACCAATCTGTCATCTGAAAGTGATGGAAGAATCCGTTTGACAGCTACAGGCGTTCCACGCCAAGAGGCTTTTAAAATCTCACCAAAAGATCCCTGCTAGCAACAGCCATCATCAATTGAAGCACATCTGACAGATGGACTAAAAGTACACACCAAGGGCTGTATGCAAAGAGCCAGATTTTGAGCGGTACATAAATCATCCAAGTTGCATGACAGAGCCAACATGTCCAAGTCACAACAGACCAACAGCATGAAACAACAACGAGAAGTACATGGTAGGGGTAAAATTATTTTAGCCAAAAGGAACTGCCCTCTCCTGGAAGATCAACTTCAGGCATATTGCATATTCTTGATTGTTGAAAATAATCATCTCAGCACGTTACATACCCAGGGGAAATGAATTACAGCATATATCTCGAATACATGTAACGTGAATGCAACCATGCAATAAGTGGTTAGTCAATCTAAAAAGCAGAATATCACAAACAAGGAAGGATCTATAAAATCTAAACCTTATATAAAATTATGGCTGCAGCAAGCTAGCAGACAGACTTCCAGTTTAAAACATTCAAACAAGAGACTTCACAAATCATAGTGTTACTACTTAGGAAATTTTGCAAGAGACTTTACAAATAGAGTAACTACTTAGAAAATCTTACAAGGCTTGCCTCATAAACTTTTTTTTATTAGAAATCTTAAAGAAAAATAAGATCTTACCTTCCCAATAAGAGCTGAGGTTGAAAAGTCCAGCTCAGAAGGGTCGATTTCCCAGTCACACTTGTTTGGCAGAGGGGGTGGAACAGGCTTTGGTTCAAAATGGCTTCCATTTTGTCCCTGGGACATGAATGATCAAACTTAGAGCCAGCTAAAGCAAATAAAATAGTACATCCACAAAATATCCAGGAGTCCTTAATATATGCCTAGTATTATGTCGAGCTTATTTGAAAGCCTGTGATGCTAAGCCATAAAAAACCAACAAAGAGTGAATTTCTTTGTCGAAGCAAACTAGTAATACATGACTAGGAATTGTCTCCCTATCTTCTAGGAAACACGTGTAGTACATATCAAAATTGAAGCTAAACACAACTATGAAGAAACTAGGATTTAAGATAATCGGATCCTATCATGACATCTCTGTTAGCTCTTACACAAAAGGATACACTATATTCATAATAGTAATAGAATTCAGCTCTGACTCAAAATCCACAAGGAGACAAAGAGAGCCCACATCTCTTTCAACAGAAGCAAATACCGACTGTCAAGTGTTTCTTTAACAAGTCATGATCACACTGTCGATTAGCAGCAAAGAAGAAAATCACCCAAAGAGGCTCCGTCAGCCCATAAGCACAACAGCATACACCATTCCGATACTACAGATAGAAATACAAAGAGTCCTCTAAAAACATAGCAGGAGAAAAGAAAAAGAATCTCTGTTTTTATAAGAGAGCGGCAGGAGTCATGCCTGATTGCACTCCAAATTGCAAATGAAGACTGAATGAGGGTCATATAGCATCTTCTACTTCCCTTCCAATAGTGACGAAAATGGAGTTATCCTCATATTAATGAATTCTTAACAAAGCTCTAGGATCATCAGATTAACAACATTCCAGAGACACATACAAGCAATCCAGTTGTTTGAAGAAGTGAACCACAACAGAAAGTAATCAACACTGAGGAAAAACAAAAGACACTTTAACTGCAGACAAGAAAACTTGGTAAACGGGGAGAATAACAGAAGTAGATGAAAAGAATAATGCTGATTAACGACAGTTGCAAGCAAAATTACAACATGAAATGTAGGGAAACAAAGGTGGGGAAAGGAAAAGACGAGTTACATGTTTTTTTCTTCCAGGGAGAGAGAGAAAGTGGGGGACCAATAGACTTACATAAGACAAGCCACCATATGACTTTAACAGCTCAATCATGCTGTGCTTTTTAGCTCCTTCAGCATCAGCTAAAGGCTGCCATGAGAGAAATTCCAGCTAATTATTCATCTGATGGCAATGTGAACTAAGCGGTAAAAATATATTGAAGTCTCATAAATAAAGAAGAAGTTAGAAGGCCTTTTATAATGCTAACCGAAGCATTGCATTTAACAATTATTGATTTGCAGTAAAATGGAATTGCAACAGTTAAAAGACACTTAAATATTCTAGAAAATGAGAAAGAAGGACCTCCGAGGATAAAACTAAAATGAACTTAATTCTGCTCCATCAATTCAAAGCATTTTAATAAATGCCCTCAACGAAAAATAACTTGCAAGATCATACAAACAAATGATGCTGCACATGATTAAGTTCCAGCTTCAGGAAGCCAGACGGAAATACGTTATTGGAGGCTTAGAACAGACTATTGACTAGCAATTCGCCAAACTCTGTAGTTCCTCTTTTTAGATCCCTTGAAATTTTTGTGTAAAGTGAACCTGAACGCACTTCCTAGTCTTGTTTGGTGCACGACGTACGAACGAAGGCATTAGTAATTTGGTGACCCCAAGCTTACTCACTCGCACTAATTCACGCTCCTTGTCGACCTAATATTATACGGAATCTTGCGTGTGTTTTGCACCTACGGTCACCAGATGTTACTAGAAGTAGAAACTATACTCTCGCCGTTTACTTGGCATAGCAAAGTCAAGCAAACATTGAAGTTGGATATAAAGACCAGAAAAGAGGAAAAAAAGAAAGCATTTTATAAGGAATTACAGTGTTCTTCCAGCGATCTTGGGCGTTGACGTCGGCGCCATAGTCGATCAAGCACTTAGCGACGTCGATCCAGCCGTGGAGGGAAGCAACGTGGAGCGGGGTGCGGTTGTCGTAGTCTCTGGCGCGGACCAAGGTCCGATCTTCCTCGAGAAGCTTGCGGACGGCAGCGGCGTCGTTCTGGTGAGCATGCCAGAGAATCAGCGAGGTTCGGCTCACCCTCGCCTTCTCCTTCTGCTTATCCTTGTCCGAGGTGGAGCTTCCTTTACAACCGGCGCTCTCGCTGCCGGAGGACGCGTCCGAGCTCATTACTGGCGATCTGATCGGATCCAATTGGACAGAAATCAAACCTTCCTACTTTGATGGACTGCGTGAGCTTTTGTGATGTGGCTTATCTGTGCGACTTCGCAGAGTTTGGTCGTCTTTTCTTTTTCTTTTCTTTTTTGTGCTTTGGAATCTGTTTTTCGCCTTTAAAAAGATTTTAAGAGAGAGAGGTATAGAGTTGGGGCCTGGGGAACTGAAGTTCAGTTTTTGTGTCCGTTAGTCCGGTTTTACTTTTTCAACGGAATGTGATTCTCTCTCTCTCTCTCTCGGACTCGCTTCGTTCCTTCTGGCGTGAAGGCTCTGCTTAGTGGTTACTCCATAAGATAGTCCTACCCACTGACATGACGTTTCTAATATATTCTCGAAATTAAATTAATTAAACCTTTTATAATTCACGTAAAATATTGCGAAAAGAACGTAACAGCAGTATTATTGCAAATCGAATTAAAATAAAAACTACAACCGATTCTTCTAACCCACCTCAAAACTGGATTAAATAGTAATCAAAACCTGAATATTATAATTTGTTTTTAATCAACATTCTTTTGCTCTTAAGTCTACCAGTACGGTAGGGCTGTGGACCGTACCAGCCCACAAAAAAATAAAACATTTTTAATCAAAATTTTTAATATAATTTTCAATATTATGTAGATTCATTCATTTCTAAGTGGATGACGAGGTAAGTTACAAGATATTTGAGTTTCCTAGCTGCTTAGGTTATAAATCTTTGAGCTTTTTCTTGATGAGGCATATATATTAATGCCTGTGGAAAATATTTCCTCTTCTATTCGGGTTGTCTTCCTCTCTTGGGAGTTAAGCTATGAGTTGGGTAAGCTTCCTAAGGTAAGGCTTAACCGGTGACTAAGAACACACCCAGCCAAACTATTGGTAAAACGGGTCTCGTCCGTCTGGGTAAATCTCGCATGGTTGCTTTCAACCAATAGAATTTAGGTTAATGACTATTTTCGTCCCTGGATTTTTATCTTTATTACACAGTCCTTAAGTTTTATGATGTTGTCAAAATGATATTTCCGTCCACTTCCGTTAACGAATTGCTCAATCAACTAAAGGTCCTACACGTCATGACCAACCAGAAATGATACGTGTAAAAAAAAATTAAAAAAAATGCCACCTCATTTTTTTAACAAAAAATTTCTTAAATTTATTTTTTCCTTTAGTAATTTTTTTTATTTAATGATGTAGCGCAATAAAATTGACTTGGCATTTTTAAATAAAAGTTTTACGCATTTTTTGATTGGTCATGATGTGTAAGATCATTAGTTGACCGGGCAATTCGCTACTGAAGTGGACGGAATGACCATTTTGATAACATTATAAAATCCAGGGACTATGTGATAAACGCGAAAACCTAAGGATGAATTTTTAAAAGCAATGAAAACCCAGTGTAACGCCCCTCCATTTTCTTTGTCACTTGTTTGACTTGCTTGGTTTTATATTTTTCTACTACTTGTGCTTTTGACATGAGGGTAGTTGACGTAACTTTAGAGTTTTGCATGTTATTTTGTCTCTTTTGTTTTGTCTTTCTTTTTACTTTTTTTAGTCTTGCATGTTTTTTTTTCAGCTTCCAATTCACATGGTTTTAAGTTGCCTATAGTGTCTAAATTTTTTCCTTAGCCGAATTCTCTCTTCCCTTTGCATTTATTGCCATCCTATCTTGTGTTACTTTTTCTTTTCTCTCTTTTAGCTGCTAGAGCTTGGTGATTGACTCATGTGTTGACTTGGTTGCATCCAAAAAGAGACGTGGGATATGGGACTTCGATGACTGTAGTTGTATGGGTGCAATTTGTTTGTAGAGTGAGCTGAATGAGTGTCTACCTATTCCGTAGGAGAAGATTACATAGGAGTAGATTACGTAGGAGAAGAGAGAAGATTAAGATAAGAGAAGAGAAGAACATGACTTGTGTACCGAAAGTGATAGGAGAAGGAGGAAGTGGCAGCCGACTGAAAACGAGAAGAAGGAGAGGAGAAAGAGAGCAGTTGGGTAGTGGAAGGTTGAGGTTCGGTCAAAGCAAAGGAAATCAAGGAGAAAAGAGGTAAGGGTTGTAGTTGCTGTTTATGGAGTTGACATGGATAAAGAGTCTTTACGTGTGCTGTTAGATGAAAAATAGCCTTTCATTTTAGTGCTAAACCTGTAGATGAGAGAGAGAGAGAGAGCTAGAGCTTTTGACTTTGTGATTTTGTATGTACACAGTGAAGTGTTTAGAGACTTATACGACATATGCTTGACTCCATTGAGACATGATGATGCAAAAGAGGATTTAAGATAGAAGGAGGTCACAGTCAGGGACTTAGGAAGCTTATATGAATGTAGGAAAGTTCCGGATTGGCTAAGGAGAAAATGAGAGAGACAAGCATGAAATTCGTTTGATACTTTTGTGAAAATGGAACATTCTGACTGTTGACATGAAATATATGCTCTATTAACAAGCTAATATGCATCAATAGCTTTTTAGTAAAGTCTGAGACCACAATGACTTGGAGATCACCATTAGGTGCGGTAAAGGAGGAAAAAAAAAAATTAGGACCTTTCGTGAAAAACCCCTTGCTGTCCAAAACGTCCCCATGAATCCTTGGATTTTTTGAATGAAAATTTGTATGTGTAGTATATAAGGTCACAGTAGGTTCCAGTAAAAATTTCAGCTCAATCGGAGGTCGGGAAAATTCAAAAATGCCCCTGGAGGTCTCTAAGGGCAATTTCGACATTTCACATAAAACGTTAGGGTAAAAAGGTCCAAACTGGGAAAATAATTTATGGCTGTGTAGAGCATGAAAAATAGATGGGGAAGCCCAAATTTGAGTCCAAACCGAGTAGAATTAGGGGCTCAAATCACAAAGCCTGTTTAGCGGCCTAAATGGACTTTAGGCCCGTTAACCTTAAACAAGCCCAAAATACTTTGAAACGTTAGGGATAGGCCCAATAGGGTCTAAGAAGGCCCAAGAAGGCCCATTTGAAGATTTAAATCGTTAATTAGTATTAACTTTTCAGAAAGAGCAGATGTAGAAGAAGAAAAATGCCTTAGAATTAGTACGTACTAAGATTAATGCCAAATGCATTTTTTGTTTATGCAATATCTTGCATTTTATTGACTAACCTTTGTGAATGGTCTATCTGTTATGTGTATGTTATGCCATGTTGCATAAACATATCATGGGTATGAGAACTGCTTTTTTGAGCGGAGAAAAAAAAAAAAAAAAACCTATACTCAGAGGTGGTCCTAAAATTGAGTGACGGTATCGTTCACAATGGGATAGTGCAAGCCACCACTAAAAGGATAGTGGTTGGTATCCTTGGCAATGGAACAATGCACGCCTAACCGGATCCTGTTGTCGAGGCACGGACAGTCCCAGAGGAGAGAGAGATGTATAACCTGACTCTGGGGTTAAACAGAGCGAAGAAAAGACACCTCTACTGACCAGAAAAAGAAAGAAAGAAAGTGAAATGATCGAAAAACGAATGCATTCATTTTGCATTGCATCGCTCATATTGAATTGGTTACGAATATTGCTTAATGGTTATTTTTTCACTATGTCTATTATTTTGGTTTTATACCATTGCATGTCATGTTCCCCTATTCCCCTTACTGAGTCAATAGGACTCATCCCTTTTATTTGTTTACTCTTTTGTATGTACCGCTGTGGACATCAGACTTGACAGATACTGACATTTATGAGTGACCAGATTTTGGATGTTGATCCATACATCTTAGTTGTTACGATATGGATTTACGTCACGGATACATTTGAGGTATACGTGGGGTATGAACCCTAATGGTACCTAAAAGATCCACCATCCCTATTCCCCCATGTAGAAGACTTTGGGCTGGTTGATGTCGTCCCGACCCTCCTGCCCGTAGTCCCGACTCCACCGGCAGAGAGCACCGGGGAAAACGAGCTTGTCGTCCTATCCTCCGATACAGAGTCGGGGAATGAGTAGACTTCAGCGGTAGTCACTCTTTTGTTTTATCGATTTAGGTAGCTGTTTCACAGATGATGTATTACGGAAAGCTGTAGATAGCTTCTGTTTTTGTATTTCTTTTCTCTTACTTTTGTATTCCTTATGAAGGATATTTTGTACCAAAAAAAAAAAAAAAATCCGTGATCATAATGGAAATGTTTATATTTTTTTAAAAAAATTCTCTTATTCCATTTCTCGTCCTATGCCATCTTTATTTTACTTTCTTAAATTTTCATTTCTTCCCTTAATTTTTTTTCCAGTTAATATCTCATTTTAGATAGAATTGCTAGAATTGTTTTGCAATGTTATATTTCAAATTTCAAAATAAATTTTCAAGTAAACGTTTTCCGCTAAGTTTTTAAAACTAAGTCTTAGAAAAAATATAGGATCTATTCGTACCGTAATCCCCGTTTGTATGCATACCATTACTATAGGTGAGCCGCACGGGACATGACATCCAGGGATGAAAATGGTTATTAACCCTAGAATTTATGATTTACAAATCTTCACATATATTTTGTCTTGTCTTTTGGGTTATGCTCTCTAATTATGGCCTAAAGATGTTGTGAGAGAGTGAAATGTATAAACACACAACTACAGGAAATGATTCAATATTGATCCTATAGTCCAAACTTGTCTAGACCTATGTTATGGATTGTTTGCTCATCATATGGCGTCCTTGAGGGCGTCATGTCAATTAATGAGGTTTGGCCATGTGCTAGCTTGGCTTAACTTCTCACAGAGCTAGCTAGGCGCGAGCAAAGTCCCCTTTGTCTGCCTCCTTCACCATGCCAGTCAAACTACTTAAATTAATTTTGCGACCAATGCTTTGACCAATACAATGATAATGCCTCTTATCATACTATTTTCTCTCAAATCTCCAAATCTTTCAAAATTTTACTGTTGACTCTATTTTCCCCATAATAACGCGAAAGTAAGAGATAGAGATAACTTTTGTTTCAAATAAAAAATGCATAGTTTGAGAGAGACCACAAGTGGAAGCTTTTGTGTCGAATAAAAAATGAGGTCAAGCACTTTTGATCAGAGGACATCCACCAAGACTTGGGAGAGTAGAGTGGACGGTGGAATTTTGGCTGATTTAGAGGTTAGGTTTTAAAATTGAGGAATTTGAAAAAAAAAAAAAAAAAAAGAAGAAGTAATAAGGGGTGTTTCAGTTGTACCGGTTAGAGCACATATATAATATATATATATATATTTAATAATTGGAGCACTCGTTGCAAGTGAATTTAAGTGGCAGTAAGAAAGGGGCGAAAAAGGGACCGGATGATGAGGACCCACAGTCTTGACCCGTACAAACTGGGCCGAATCCTTTTTCCACAGGCCACAACTACAATATACAACAATTCAGGTGCACTCTTACTATTATTTTTTTTCCCTCTTACTATTACTTATATCATTCTGTTATTTACTGTGGTCCCTGTAGTTTGTACGGAGTCCCGGTGTTTTCCGTCTTACTATTATCTTCCATCTCACAACATTCAATATTATAATTTATATTTTTAAAAAAGGCAAAAATATATGCTCTAAGAGAACAGGAGAAGAAGAAGTTAGACACTAACATGTATTTATCTGAATGATACCTGGACTACATCACAAACATCGAGCAAATCACCTCACCTTACTTCCGTCACCGTCAAAAAAAAAAAAAAGAAGGAAAAGATAGATGCCCCTCTTCCCACTGAAGGGCCGGCGACATTGCGGCCATGCATGGTTATTGGGTAGCCATCTGACACTTCATTCCAGTTCTACCGGCATATCATGCATCAGAGGTTTTTATGAACAGGATTGAGAAGTTTAAAGAACGAGATCAAGAATTCAGCCTGAAAGCTACAAATCAGAGTAGATCACGTAGGCAATCTCCGATACATTGCGTCAACTTGTTCGCCACCACCATGTGGAATTACCATCGAACCTTTGACGACAGAATGAAATACACAATTTCTATTCATTCTGTAAAATTAGCTTTTTCTTTTGATTTTGTAGGCATTTATGTTGTATAACCCACTTGCAGATGAATATACACTACAGATCCAGCTAAAAGAAGAAATTCATGTTACAGTGTTCAGTTCCATTCCTCGGCATTCATTGATAGCACAATTTCTCGTACATATTCTTCCTTCCGACTACAGGAACTTCCTAGCTAATCCTCTGCGTCTTCAAGAGACCGCTTCCGGGCCCTCAGATTTTGCTCAAGGCTTTGAGGTAGAGGAGGTGTCCTTCCTCGACGGAAGAGAACTGCAAGAGCCCTCATTTTCTGGCAAAGATCAAACACCTGTGGAATGTGGATCATTTAGAAAGTCTTGTTATAATGAATCATATACAGTGCAACAATTGAAGATTACTCTGTTTCTTACAGAGGAGGCTTCTATCTCTGCAACACCTTCACAACCTTGACCTCCACCTTGCAGCAAGTCACAATACCTTGCAGCTTCATTTTCATCTTCGAATACCTGCAAGAGCAATTAGGTTTTTTTGACTTTACAACGACAGACAAAGTCCCCAAAAATGCAAAAGATACAGGTTTGCCATGAACTGTTCGTACTAGAAAATGGCATTGGATGTGACTTGAGCACTTTTTCAGAGGTCCCAGTTGTAAAAGAAAATGGATGATTAGTGCCACAGATAGTGACGGCAAACTTTAAACTGTAGACAAATCAGGGGAGGTAAACTAAACTGTGTATTTGCACCGACACACAAGTAGTAGGGTGCTTCCTCATATAATGGCATCCACAAATATTGTTCTAACACCACAGAGATTGGAAAACTGAAGCCCAACCACTTACTAGGACTCCCTCCCTAATATCCTCCACAAGCATTTGAAACTTCATCCCCATTCTCGACTGTTTAGGCTGACTTCCAATTCCTGAACTCCACTTTGCTCCCTTGGAAAACAATAAACCAAGCTCCCTTTCGACTTCGCTGTCATAGAAAGTTCAAAAAAATTCATCTGGTGCAAAAGAAACAATTTCCCAAAGGAAAAGTTGAACATTAAACCAAATGATACCTGCGATTCCTTCGCGTTTTCATTGTGCACAATTGGTTTTCCCTTTGGGTAAGTACATAGACAGGCTTTGAAGTTTCTCTCCATGGATTGGCATCCAGTACTATACGAGATTAAAACTTACATCAAATGAGAAGCATTTTACATGAAAACAAATTGGGCTTTATATGTCAACCGAACATAAGCCTCGCAGCAACAAAGCATATCGCATCACATACAAATGGTACACTGTTGAACTTCATGAATAACAATTACTTTAGAAAGAATAAAAATGAACACAACATTGTAAGCGAGGGAGTGAGAGGGGAAGAGAGAGAGAGAGAGAGAGTAAGAACAATATCAATAACAATGACATTTTTCAACCACAACACGTGACTGGTAAGCAGACAACAAAGGATGCCAATGTGTTTAGATAACCAAGTCTATAGGTAACATTCGCGTCAATGTATATCAGGCAGTTTTTTATGCCAAATTAACCACGTAGTAAAGATAGTACGTAAAGAAGTGGGAAAAGGCGTATTCACCATTCAGCAGAGACCAAATAAGTTCAGTGAGCTCAGACAAGTTGATACAATATATCGATACAAACTAGAGGGAAATGAAAAACCATGAGAAAGATACACTTTTTGCCACCGATTATTGAGGTACTGACACATTACACTCTGAAATATCAATTTCGTGACATTTAGGCCATCAACTACCACTATTGTACACTCTGCACCTTCCACGGTTTAATTTTGACAGAAATTGATACTTTGATTCAATAATACCACGAATTTACTTAAACTAAAAATATAATGGTAAAAAAAATAGAGGTTAAAATTGTCATTTCGCTAAATCAAAATATCAATTTCTAATTTGGGGGGACGGTGGATATTGAGGACAAAATGTAATAAATCATAGCTCGGGATACAAAGTCTCAAAATCCGAATAGTTATCTTGCTGAAAGGTAGGGACAAAGCCACAAGTGCTCGATGCAACAATGTCAGAAACTTTGATCGGTACTGCAACTTGAAGAAGATTCCATTTTATTTCATGGAACACAGGATTAAAAACCACTAACAATGACCCAGATGCCAGTTCATGGCAAAACATGACGAGCACTCTTGGCGCAGCCGCAAAGAAGCTAAATTTTACTAGCCATGATCAGTGTTCTGTCAAAATCACTAAAAATTTTGAGTCACAATGCCAAGAAGGGAATGCAATAATTAAGCCTAAATGGTTACAAATGATTCCTATAGCACAGCCGGGAAAAGCATTGCAATCCAACCAATTACCATGCACCACCACAAATCCCAATAAAAAAAGAAGGGTTAAAATGCTAAAGGAGCACCAGCTGAACCTAACCACTATAACTAAAAGCAAAAAGAACAAAAAAACAGTACCATCATAGCTGCTGCTATCGAAGGTCTGGTGGAGGTGTCTCCGTATGTCGTAGGCACGCGACGACACCCGCTTAACGAACTCATCCGAGGTTCCAGGAATGGTCCCGTCTAGGTGAAGCGCCCTCTCCACTTCCTGTCTTCCTTCTTCGTCTTCCTCTTCTTCCGCGGCTCCACTTCTCATATTACAAGAAACGTCAAGAATTCTCCTTCCGCAAGGTTCTCGAGAGTACGGGAGGTCGAATACAGAAGAAGAGAGCCGACGGATACGATTGCCGCGAGTAGCGGCGAGAGAAGACACAGCGAGCCTCCGCCGCCGACGCAGGCGGAGGGGGTCACCGGTGGGAGGGAGAACTATGGAGGGCGAGACAGAGGAGAGAGAGTCCATGGCTGATGGGTCTAACTTTCTGTGTGGCTTGGTAGCGGGGTATGTTACTGTATATATGGCAGAACAGTTCGGAAAAATTGGGAGGATTTTTAGGCGTGAAAGACTCTGTATGTGTAACTTTCAGGCGTGGTGGTTAGGAAGGAAGGAGAAGAAAAGTTGGGTTCTGTGAATCTCAGTGTGAATCTGCGGATATTTTCGTTGCTTGGGCCTGTGGTGGGTCCGGCAGAAATCGGTCCGTGAAACGGACGCATCAAATTCGAAGCCTTATGTATGTATATGAGCAAATTTGATGAATTGGTGGGACTTAGGAGGAGGACGGCCGGGAGGGTAATCCAGTCAGATCACGGTTTGTCCACGTGGGCTATTTGTAGTGTTATACCCGCCATGAGCTGCAATAATTGGGCCCTGGACCGTGCAGGCCTGGCGAGCCTGGTTAAACAAATAATTTAAGTGCAACGAGAGCTTCTGTGAGCAGGCGTAGGAACTTCAGAGCTCTCTAGTGCTTTTGCCAGTACTGTGGGGCGATGCTCGAATCCACAAAGACTTCACGTCTTGGTTACATAGGCGAATTGTTGGGGAGACAAACACGAGTCTCCTAGTGGACTCATATTATATTATAGGATATAAAGATATATCACTTAACCTGAAAGCTTAAGTTTATAGGTTTGAACCCAATTATATTATATTATATTAACCACCTATGTTTATGACTTCTTTCTAACGTGAGACAACATTTTTACCAAATACCCTCTCACTTATATATTCAACACGAACATATACCCAGTGTTATGCACATGAAATGATGAAATAGGTCACAGTTGTGGGAGTCCATTTGCGGATTGCTACTTCAAACAATCATAGCCTGCACTACAAGGACCTCAAAACTGCGGGACTAAAAGCTTGGCAGTTTTGACAAGGATGTCTACACAAGACTGAGGCCCCTACGGTCAGCGTTTGAGTGTATGATATCAACACCAAAGCATAGAGTAGAACCAAGTACATAAAAGACATGCCTCTTATTGAAGATCGGGCTATTATTCCATGCTGGTGTACATTGTACAATACACAGAACTATAAGAAAGTATTATAGTTGGTACAATCATTGGAATATATCATGACAATAATCTGTACGTGTTTAATGACTCTATACAAGCAAGCACGCAGAGTAATGGAGAATATATTCTGCACCCCAAAGCAATGTCAAGTACAAGTTAATGATGTGATAGCTTATAAGATACAATAACGATGACAGCCACAACAAGAACTCCAACTATTGAGCCAATGATCCACTTGTTTCTGGTGATCCTACGTGACATGGCAGTTAAAACTTTTTTACTCTTGTCAATGGCATCATCTACCCCATGAAGCTGCAAAATAAAAATGAGAACGTAGCAAAAAAGTTTAGTCACTGCGAGAGAGACTTGCCGATCCTGTTCTAATTGACATAAGCTGAAACCAGAGAGAACTCAAGCTTGAGTAATGAACTATCATTAAACACAAGAGATCAAGTACACAACCATACCTTTTTATGGGAATGTAATAGAGTCTCACGCTGTTGATGCAAATCTTGGAGTATTGAGACACCAAGCTCTTCGGTCTCCATGATGGTTCTTCTACTCTCCGTAATTTTGTCACTCGAATGATTCAATCTTTCTACAGACATTGTCATTCTCTCTCTATGATCAGCAGAAGCCTGGATGAAATCCATAAAATTACCAAAAGATTCTTTTACAGAACATATGAAGAAAAACATATAAGTGCTTGCAAAAGAGATTGAGTAACAGGCTGATGAACTATGGCAAACTCAAGGGAAGCAGTGACTTTCTGCTTTGATCTACCTATTCGAACAGTGGATTAAAAACAGCACTCATTTCATTCGAGGAAATCGAGCTTCCAAAGTAAGTTAACAAGTAACCAGGAATTCTTTCACACCTTATTTCTCATTCATACGTGTGGCTTATATAGGCTATAAGAACCTACATAAAGCGCACATTTGTTCTAAAAGAACCTTAAGTTACAAGATAACTACATTTGTTCTGGTAATCGTATAGCAACTAATAAGAGATAACTGCTAACATCATCAAGTAACATTGATACTCAACTACAACATCCCTAACCAACATGCTAATCTATGTCCCTCCAACTATACTAGTCCGTCCTTTGACAAGGCTCCCTCCTTCGGAAAACTGTCATCCTTGAGGGCAAGTGTGACGTATCTATATAGAATTCTTCCTTATTCTCTTCTTCGGCACTACAACCTTCAGTGCAAGAGTTTTCAACAACAGGGTTTGAGTTCAAACTTCTCATCAAAATTGCAATATAGACGATTGTTGCGCATCTTCTTAAGCTCTACAGTGTTCTTCCATATGGCAGTAGTTTGGGTTGAAAGGTTGAAGACAGGAAGGTACAACTCCCCTCTGTGTACAGTGTGAAGAATTATTGCAAAGATTATCGTCTGATCTCATAGAAGCTAGTCCAACCGCAGCAGAAAGAGAAGCTGGCCTGGCAGCTTGATCTATGTTCGAAAACTCTCCTGCACCCTACATTTAAAAAAAAAACAGTTTTTTAAGGGTTGTGAGCCATTCTACCGCACTAAGTAGCTTCTTGCACTACTCTAGAGACAAGGATCAGTTGCCTCAGCTTAATAAGATCCTAGAGAACTTTTCAAATAAACTATCAAGCATGTCCTTTCTTAAGCATCACCCAAAATATCTTGTCCATTTTTTCTGTAGACCTGGTACCACATTTGTGCCATGCCTTCTAAAATACTAATACACCAGCAGCATACAATCTTCCATTGGCGTCTGGTGAAATTCAAAGAACTGCAGTCCTAAGGCATATTCAACTCATTGGATCATCTTTCCTTCGTTAGTTTTGCAATCTTTGGTGCAGTGGATTGAGTTGATGCTGTTCAATCAAATGGACGATCCCTGTTCCTATTTCAGTGATGAGACATCGACCCTAGTTCTCTATTCAGGCCAGCTGCCAACTAATTAAACCAAGCATGCTTAGCTTGGAACATCTCCTAAATTTAGCTGAACAACCTTGGTTGCCCCAAGCTTAATGCCCTGACTTCTACTTATGTTGGTCATCTCTAGCTGGCTTTATACGAATTTGTTATATGCTTGCGAAAGAGATCAAATCACAGATCAATGAACCAACAAGAAATCAAGGAAAGCAGCTGCTGTCTCCTTTGATCTACTTATTCTACATGACAATAAAATCAGTGCTGATTTTCGTTCAGTGAGAGAACAGAAACAGTGCAGATTTGTTCAATAGAAATCAAAGCTCTAGAAAAAGTTAACAAATCACTATGAATTCTTTTTCGCATTCATACGCACACCTTGTGTAGACTACAACAAAAAATACACTTGATAAGGATAAAAGGACTATTCCCAAAAGACTCCCGAGTTATCAAGACTAATTTACACGTAACATAAAAAATCTGCATTGCATTTGAGGGTATACTGTTTAACAATTGCGACACCAATAAAAGCCAAATAACATTTAGAAATTCCAGACCAGTCTCGCAAGTCCCTTTTTTTTTTTTGGTGTGTGTGTGTGTGTGTTGGGGGGGGGGGGGGGGGGGGGGGGTGTGGAGGGGAAGGGTAAATTACTTGCATTAAATTGCAACACGATAAATCTATCAAGGACACTATTTTTCCTCTAAGCTATAGGCACTTCACTAGTACAGCCACATTAACTTCTACAGCTTGATAAAGTAAGGGTGTTTTATCCATCAGCAACTGGGAAATGGGACCAAGATTGTAAACTAGGATTCAGAACGGCACTCTCTTAAGACCACTAATATGGAAGATATTAACGAAACCGTAATCAGAAATCCAACGGAAACCATCTAGTAAAAAATAACAGACCACTGAAATGAGTCCTCTAGCCATTGTCAGACAATTGCACTGACCATTCTATTCTATCAAGGTTATGTCTAATTGATTATGAAAAGATAATAAACTGCCAAAATGCCACCCAAAGATAGTTAGACACCTATGACTAACTTTTTCTTAATCTTTGGACCGTGATATAAACTACCACTATACAGGATATCAGTACGAAGACACACTAGTACAGAAAGTTCCAAAAGCCTATATGAAGACATTATCATCCTTGCATTGAAGAAATCCTGTGTAATTGGCAACTCTGTAACCAAGTTAACCACAATTTTCTATTTAAGGAATAGGTTATGCGAATAAATAAGATGGAAAAATGGGAGTTGGATGATCTAGACATACCAAATGGACGTCTGCCATTCCAGACTCCAACAAATCTTCCCGGTAAGCCTGGTCAGCATTAGGTGATGCTATTCTTTTAAATTCCCTTTTCAGCTTATTCAGGTCAGATTTATATTCCCTTAACTTAGCAAGCATCATAGCCTTCGCACTTGGCTGCAGACTTCTTGCCTCGAGGTCCATTTTTCGAATCTGGTCCCAAGAGAAAAAGAAGTTACATGTATAAGTTTCTGAAAAAGGGAAGGAAAAAAATGTGAACCTTGCAGCAAAAGAAACAATAGTTGTTTTCTACACAGACCAAAACATCAGCATCATCCAGTGCAGCTTTAATCTCAGAAACCTTCTGCTGCTTCTGGTCTGCACACACAACAACACAAATTGCTTCCCACATCGCAAAATCTTAAACTAACACAACGGATAGCTCCAATCATAAAAATTGCAGGCAAGGCTCATACTACCACCTCAGCCCGAATGATCTCACTGAGGAGTAAGCACACTAAGCCAAACCTGAAAACTGCTTTATCCATTCTCGAACTTCCAAGCAGATACATTATCTGAAAAGCTAAACAAGATCAAAATGATCATAGAGCTGGCGAACGATTGCGCAGCTCAACTCCGATTGAGTAAGCTTCAAAGAAGATGTCCCAATCTCTATATGACGTTTTCTCAGTCAGAGAAATATCACTTGCTTAGTTATTTGTAATGTCATTTGCTACTGAGATTGATGTTTACATAAATCTGGGCTTATACAATTCCACGTTCCTGATATGTTTCTGGGTGCTTCATGCCAGACATGAAGAATAGATTGGACATCTTATGTTGGAGATACTGTGACAGTTGATTTTCAGCAGCAGCGATGCTTTGTGGTTTTGGAGGGAACATCATACCATTTATGTACCATATACGGGGTACAAACAATAAACACATGGATAGATTTTACACTCTCACTTAAACCATATAGATTCTATTACAATAATTAAAAACCAATTCAATGCTCAGCACAGTAGAGTACAAATAATCCACTCTAAAAAACCAACTGCGGAAAAAATTCAAGTAAAAGCAATATAAAACAATAAATGGAGGGAAAGGCCAAGGAGACAACTAGAGATTCGCACATATAGCCAAGATATAAGGAGGCAATCTAATTAGTATTACCTCCAGCAGGGAGAAGACCGGCTGAGCTACATTTTCGGGAGAGATTGGCAGAGAGCTCGCAGTACTGGCGCTCGTAGCCTTCGAATACCTCACTCATCTCTTTCCGAAAGCCTCTTACGTACCCACCTTCTTATCTAGTTTCAAGTTCGGGGAAAAATTAGTTATAAGATCAAAACCCTAGTTCTACTTCAACCATACCAATTTGGAAGGAAAATCGCAAATCTGAAGTTCTGGAAAACCATAGAAGAAGAAGAGAAGAGATCTACCTACCTTGGGTTGATGATTGATCGATCCCTTGAAGATCTGTAGGGGAATGGTATCGTTTGGCTGTTTTTTGTCGTTTGGAGGACAATGACTGAAATGAATAAAACAGAAATGATTTTGCCACGGCAAAAGAGATTCGTTTTTAAGTATAAATACACCGTTATCCAGAGTCCTGAAAAGTTAGGTTATGTTTGGTTTAGATCTCAAAATAGTTTTTTATGTTTATTTTTTTTTAAGTGTTGTAGATTTTTTTAAAATTAGTAAAAAGTATGTTAAAAATTATTTGAATTTATAAAAAGTTATTGTAATTGGTAAAAATGTATTAGAATTTATGAAAAGTTAGTGTGAGAAGTATTTGAAAATATTTTGAAATACTATTTAAATATAATTTATATTATTTAACTATTAATCTTATGCACTTTACATTTAAGTCAAAATTTTCTGTCAAATTAAATCAAAATAACCATAATGTCTCTAATTTACTTTGTTGATGTGGTACATTATTATCAATTCAATTAGTCATAAGGGACATTATCATCTTTTTAAGTGACAAAAATTAATTTGCATCTAATTTGATAAAAACAAAAATTATGAGAGTGTATAATATATAATATTGATAATTAGAGAGTGTAGTATGTTAAAACTAAATTTTTATGATATAATGTGTCTAATTCCCTATACGTTTTTGTTATGGTAAAAGGATTAGTATTAATTTACATTTAATTTGCCATTGAAGCAAAAGAACTAGAGTGAGAAACCTCAATTGCATACGCAACATTATACACTGCATCATATCAATATTGTGTTTGGTGTATAATTTACTTGGTGCTTAGGTATGAAATAATTGAAGCGCCTTAAGGTGTGTCATGTGTTTTCTCTCTCTCTCTTTCAAGTCCGTCAACATCTAATATGACTTATTCTAACCAAATGCACAAGATGAGTGCACGAATTTGTATAAGATAACTCAAATTGCGTGAGTTTTGCTACCCACACGTGTGCCTCCAATTTGTAACAATAAGAATTAAGTATAACAATTTTTCTCATTATCAAAAAAATAAAATATGATTTTTATATCACTCACTAAACAGACAAAAATACTTTTTTTTTTCCTATAGTGAATAGAATAAAATTACTCCGGTAGAAAATAGGCACTTTTGTTATTGTCCGACACCAATCCAGTCATGTGCAAGAATTTGTTTTTTGTTTTTCTAAATAATGTTGAAAGACTTGCATCACAAGCTTTAAAACACAAATTGAAATCCAAAGATATCTCATCTATAAATCAACCGTAACTATTCTTTATTTGCAGCCAACGAAGATTCCAGATTGCCCTTACAATTGGAAACTTGGAAAAGCTTCCCCCGTTTTTATTTAAACATAAAATAAATAATATGGTGAAGTGCAATTCTTTTTTTTTTTTTTTTTTCTAACAAATAAAGATATTTCACCACTCTCAGCAGCATTAAGCAGATTTTTTTAACACATCAGATATACCACCACTTTCAATAGAATTAAGAATGATTCCTATTTCAAGGGTGGTAAGAAACAAAAATCTCTAACAAACTACAAAACGAATTTTCTAAGAGAGCAAATATACCACTATCATGAAATCACCAAACTGATCAGCTCTTCTGGCTGTTGCCAAATTCTGTGACTAGAAAGAATGTTCTCCAATAGCATGGTTCCACAATTAGCCCGCAAAGAGACATCAAGCTAAAAGTAACAAAAGCAGCAAAGCAATCTAGGTAAAAGCAGATCAAGTGAAAAAAGACGGTAAAATCACTACTTGTTCCCAAAGTTTAAAACTATTTTAATTGAAATGGAAGTTATAAAGTCAGATTTTAAACTAAGAACCTTGACTTGTTAAGAAGAGGAAGATTTTTTGATTTATATATATACCTCTAACACTCTAAAACACTAGAACATCATGCCATTATCTTGGCTGACCTAACATAGAGACTATCCACGACCTTGCCAACATTAGAAATAGTTTCCAAGGTTGCCGGGTATATTGCATCTGTCTTGGGATCATCAAAGATGATGAGGCATCCAGCACCCTGATCTAGAGTTCCTGCAAACTTCTTGTCCAGAATCATCTGAGATAATTTCTTCTCCACATGATCAACAGGCAGCTCAATCAGGTCAGCAATATGAGCAATCTCAACCCTGGAGAAAGGTTCAATCAGCCTGCAGAGATTCTGCTCCAACAAAGTGTCGTACAGGGAAGAGAGGTGCCTGTGGACGATAGGGTCTTCCTCTAGCTGGGCCCTAAAATCCCTGAGGGCAGTCTCAAAAAGCTTCAAAGAGCGCTTCGAATAGGCATCAGCCACGGCCTTCATGGCATCCAGCTCAGGCCCCACATATTGCAGTCCAGCTTTTGATGATATTATTCCTGCCACATCATCAGCCTGGTTCACCATGATCTTGCATAACAACATATACTTAAGGCTAAATACTGCCCGTGGATCTTCAAGAGCATTGAAAGCTTCAAAAGCTTCAAAGAAATAGCTATAACCAGTTTTGTAGTCCTTTTCTTCCGCATGGAGGATCCCACTCTGCAAATCTATAGTACCCTGCTGAGCTGGGGGCACATATATTGCATTGGCAGCAGTTCTTGCAGCCGTCAGTGACGCCTTGGCTTTAGGAAGATTCCTCAAAGAGAAATGAAGCTTACTCTCCAACAAGTCTATGTCCACAAGTAGAAGCTTGTCATCTAGCCTTCTGACTTCCTTAATTAAACTCGAGAGGAGATTTAAAGCTTCTGAGTATTCTTTCTCCTCCATCAAAAGAGCTGCAAGCCTTGCCTCCACTCTTTGCCGTAGGAAAGTTCGCTTCTCGGCACGGGTCCACTGTACCATTTCTCTGCAGAGTGTGATCTGGAGATCAGATGTGCCTGGTACTTTTGCTACTGCATCAATGATACCACGAACAATTTTTGCAGTCTTTGCCTTGGGAATCAAGTTGAAAAAGGGCCTCACTTGGGTTAGAAGGTTTCTGAGATCCTCTGCCCGATTCTCTTGTCTAAGCAGATCTGAGAGATTCGCGATGGCCTGCTCCTTTATCCGTAGGGCGTCAGAGGAAGATGATGGGTTTTCCAGTATGCAGTAAAGAATAGCAATGGCTTCAGCCGGGCTTTTAGCTTCTAAAGCCTGAGCAATTGAATCAGTGGTTGCTGGGAGATATGAAGAAGACATTGCTGATGGCTCAAAATGACAAGTCCTGGAAAATGAAAATAATGCAAGAGCTTAATTTCATAGAAAATTAATTGCATCAAGGGTTTCATAAAACAACATAATTATACCCAAAGAAATATTATGTGCCCAAGGATTTAGACTAAGCAGAAATTGAGCGCCTTAAGTAGTTTCAAGCTATTTTGGCACATATCACCACCCTATTTATGGGCAATAAGAACAGCCCCAGAATGAGAACTAGGTGGCAATCAGTAAATAATCTATCAAATTCCTCGAGAAAGATACTGCATTTAGGCAATTCACTACTGTCACATTATAAGAGAGATTTGTGGACATTATCAGCATTGATCTTCACTTTCTAGGTCGAAGAATCTTTTTCTAAGATTGCTTTATGAGTGGACAGTGGACTGTAGTTGTTTTTCTTTCAGGACTTTTGAAGTCTAAGTTGAAGTATCTCTTTTTGAGATTGCTTTATGAGTGGATAGTGGATTGTAGTTGTTTTTCTTTCCGGGACTTTTGAAGTTTAGCGATTAGTCGTTTCGTACCCCTTCACTTGACTATTAACAATATATTGGCTCTCTCCTATTTTTGTTTTTACTAGTTTTGAATTCACAAAACCAAAAAAGTAATAAGACAAACTGTCTTCAGTCTCCCACACATGAGCACAATATCCAGGAGCTCTAGATCTTATGGACACTGGGAAGCACCTGCTGTCTTATTTATTAAATTTTCTCTCTCTTGGTCTCATAGAGCAAAAAAGGAGAGATATACAAGTTATTACAACAGCATATAAGCTGAAATTACAACAAAACCTAAAATAACCACTTTTGTGACAAGATAAGCGAGCACAATCGCATACTAGAGGAGAATCCCATGCAAAAAAAAATGAATTGATACTATCAGTACCAAGTAATGATTCAGGCTATTCATGTTATGCATCTTCACATGACATATTCATCATAGATGTCCCAAAGGAACAGGCTTAAAAAGATGATAGTCACATTCTCCATTTTTGTTCTTCTTTACTGAGCTTTTGACCATTTTACCAGTGGAAATTGCAATGGATGACATACATCTGCAGATCACATCATCCACTTCAGATGTTTACAAAGCAAATGCATTAAAGGAGAGTGGAATTCTCCCCCAATGGTATTCATTACTTTCAGCTTTTCCCTCCTTCATCCACTCAATTCCCTACTATCAAGGTAAGTTGGTAAACAGGCCTTCAAATCGAGTTGACAGATTCTTAAAAGATCACCATAGAGGAATTTTGATCAAAGATTGAGTGCCTCAAACTGGGTGATAACATGAAGACTTAACATAACACTCACCAGCAATCCCATACATGTTATCCTATCATAAGTCATAATAGCCAAAACCTCCTGTGCAAGCCAAGGCCCAACAATTAAGATTAATCATGGAGTGACATAACCCCAACACATTTATAACGAAAGAGCATTTCTCCCTAGAAGGATCATCATGCACCATGTGGCCCAAAGGAGCAGAGATACTGCTCGGTCAGCAACCAATCAGCACACCAATTAGTTATGGGAAAGTATGCTGAATAAACATGATACAGGATTAACGCAACAGAAGCCACATTTCATAAACTTCAGCCACAAGAATGGAGACGTCTTCCGAGTGACCAATAATTACGGGAGTAAAAAACTGAACCCCTCGGAAGCTAACAGAAACTCACAACCTAGTTGTAGCTACAAGTCCAAAACTTCCGCATTCAAGTTTGAAGAATAGAAATGAGTTTAATGTACCGAACAAGAAAGCTAAATTGCGAAGAAACTTGAAGCAAAACCCTAGACTTATGAGAGCGAAACAATGATTAGAACGTTGATCTGCTAGTACAACGCACCGTAGATGGGTGGAAAGCAAGCTGATTGAACCCCTTCTGAAAAATCGGACCCTCCAGCTTGAGATCCGGAATATGAAGATAGGAACGGCGTCGAAGCAGACAATATTGTTAATAGTCTCAGGTAAGCGCTTAGAAAAAGAAAAAAAAATGGTCTGAGGTAAGCTTCGAATTTCCTAAATCACAGCCGTTGGCATGGCGGGGTCCCGTCTAATATGCGGCATAAGACTCAATCGTGAGGACAGCCGTTCATCACTCCGTGTTTCCGTGAATAGATCGCACGTGCCGTGAGAGAAACACAACATGGATCGCGCGGTTTCAAGCCATCTTTGGATTGTTTTTTAAAATATTTTTTTGTGTTTTAGGAGGTAGCGTAGATTTTTTAAAAATTTGTTAAAATTTATTAAAATCTGTAAAAAGTGTATTATAATTATTGAAGTTTGTAAAAAGTTATTGAAATTGATAAAAAAGTGATTGTGAAAAATTTTTGAAAACGTTTTGAGATCAGAACAAACGTAACCATAATATTTCGCCCAAAAATAAAAGGGGCAAAACAAAACAAGAATAAATCTTACCTGGTTTTTTAAATTGATGGTAAGGTGTGTGAATTTATATTTTTTGTCAATTAACTATTTCAGTTAAATTTTCATTCACAGTATCATCAGCTCTAATTATAAGTGGAAAAACTAACTTGAAAGCACTGTTTTGTATTTTTTTAAAGATAATTAAATAGATTTTTTGGTCATAGATTTAATAGATTGTATCGTATTAAGTGACCTTCTAATTCCAAAGATCAAATCAATAATTCTTGGATACCACTGGTACCTCTTCCCTTTAGGGAATAGGGCTGTGCACCGGTACTGGCGATGTGCTGGTTTACTGCCATCGGTAACAGTGCTAGATTTCGCTGTTGGGCGAGGATTTAGGCGGTAGCGGTTTCCACCGTTAAAATTATTTTAATTTTTTTAATTTATTTTATACAAACGAGTTTGAGGGGCCCTGAAACCCCTCATTCTCATTTTCACAGACGGCAGAGTGCAAGCCCCTCCCCCAAACATTTTGTCCGTTCTCCTATCCCCCTCCCCTGATCAGCGCCTATCTTCTCCACCAACATCGGCGATCTTCACAATCACGACTCCTCTACAGCATATGAAGATCTCTTGCTTCTCTCTCTCTATCTCTAGCCTATGCGTTGCTTTCTCTCTCTCTTTTTTCCCTCTATGATCTGGTTGCTTTGATTCTGATCTGATTCGTTGTTGGGTTGATCTGGTTGCTTTGATTCGTTGTTAGATTGATATCGTTTTGGGATTTGTAGATTTCATTTTGGGTTGAAAGTTGGTAATTGTTGATTGCTTTTTTTTTTTTTATGATTTGTGCAGATTTGGTTTGGGTGGCAGTAACCGCTAGCGCCACCTTCAAAATCGTCATTGTTAGGTGTCGGTTTCCACACCTTGCGGTGTCCATTTTTAACAACTGCCCATAACAGGCGGTGGCGGTGGAGGGCATAACTGCCACCACCACCGCTTATGCACAGCCTTATTAGGGAGGGTAAGATCCGGGGCGGGATCAAATCCCCCTTTCCACAGGCTCTGCCTGCTATCCACCGTGACTAAAAAAAAAAAATCAATAATTCTTGGATCGCCCAAGGAGTAATCATAAAAAAAAAAATCCTCTCACTTAGAAAATAAATAAAAGCATCCTCTGGCCTAGACACCCTTGCACGTCTTCCCCCACCAGATCGAGAACAACTGTACTACTACTTGCCAATTTTCGGCCATGATCATTTTCAGTCTCACCACATGTCGAGCTAGGACGACTCTGCCGGATCCTCCATACCTCTGTTGAACCCATTTCACGCTGGCAATGGGCCGAGAAGACTTGACGTCGATTTCTCCGAAAAGACGGTCAGCCGAAGCACTCCCCACGGCCAACACCAACACCAGCAACAGTGAAGGTTGTACGCTTTTCGACATGTCACGCGGCTGTCGGATCAAGAAGACCTTCAGCACGCTCCTCACTTTCACTATACTCTGCGGCAGCATAACCATCCTCGTCCTTCGTGGCACCATTGGCATTGGCAACCCTTCCTTCACGCACTCGTACTCTCTCGGACCCAAAATCTCGAACTGGGACGCAGAGAGAAAAAATTGGCTGGACGAAAACCCCGAATTTCCAAACCATATGAACGGGAAAGCTCGGGCTTTGTTGGTGACTGGTTCGCCGCCAGGACCATGTGACACGCAAATAGGAGATCACTATCTCTTGAAGTTCATAAAGAATAAGATTGATTACTGTAGAATTCATGGCATTGATATTGTATATAATATGGCTCTTCTGGATGAGGAGCTTTCCGGGTACTGGGCAAAACTGCCATTGATTCGGCGGTTAATGTTGTCGCACCCAGAGGTGGAGTGGATATGGTGGATGGACAGCGACGCTTTGTTTACTGACATGATGTTTGAGATTCCACTTCCCAAATATGATAAGTATAATTTGGTCCTTCACGGTTTTCCCGACTTGTTTAACCAGAAGTCATGGATTGCCTTGAACACGGGGAGTTTTTTGTTGAGGAATTGCCAGTGGTCTTTGCATTTGCTTGATGTTTGGGCTGCAATGGGGCCAAAGGGGGCTATTCGGGACTGGGCAGGGAAGGTTTTGACTGCTAATCTGAAAGGAAGGCCAGCATTTGAGGCCGATGATCAATCTGCACTGATATATTTGCTGAGTTCAGAGAAGGACGAGTGGATGGACAAGGTGTATTTAGAGAACTCGTATTACTTGCATGGGTACTGGGCAGCTTTGGTGAACCGATACGAGAGAATTATGGAGAAGTATCACCCGGGATTGGGAGACGAGAGGTGGCCATTTGTGACTCACTTCGTGGGTTGCAAGCCTTGTGGGAGCTACGCTGACTACGCGGTCGAGAAGTGCTTGAGAAGCATGGAGAGGGCGTTCAATTTTGCAGACAACCAGGTGCTCAAGTTTTATGGATTTGAGCATAGAGGGCTGTCGAGTCGAAGTATCAAGAGGATCAGGAATGAGACAACTACTCCTTTGGAATTTGTGGACCAGTTTGACGTAAAGCGTTCTGTACTTGGCCGCAGCGGGGGATCGAAATCCCCACCCTGAACGCACTTTCTTCTTTCTCCTGTGATTACCAAACGTTTTGTTTTCGTAATTTTGCTCACCAATGCTGATTCCTACACCACATATCCGATGGAGCATGTGTACTTGAGTATTAACATATTTTATTTAAAAGTTCAAGTTCTTTCTTCTTAAGTTTTTTTACTTACTGAATCGATTGGTCTTGACTTGTTTTTGGTAAATTTAAAATTTTATGGAATTTTAAAAATATGTCTAGCTGTGTATAATTAGTAAATTACTGTTTCAAAGCACTCTTGTAATACTACTCCTTGGTTACATTTTCGTCAAGATTTCTAACCGAATGATACATGTCAAATATCAATATGTGATAATGTAAGTATGTCAAGTGTCTTAAAAAAATAAAAAATATAAAAATATAAAATAAAAAAAATATTAAACCATAAATAGACATTAGAAGGTTTTTATTTTTAAGACACGTGATATGATACATGAAAATATATTGACACTTGGTGTGACACATCATAATTCGTTAAAAATTTGGACAAAAATACAATTTAGAGTGTGATTTTACACTTTGGCAATAATTTGTAATATTTTTTTGATGAGTTGGGCTGGAGTTTGTACTTTCCACCGACGCCCAAAACTTGGCGAGCAATCTATCCCGGCTCAGCAAATTGGCTTTCAAATCCATCAGCAGAATAGGATAACATCTACTAAGAAAAAAAAGAGAGTAGGAGAACAACTGAGAAAACAAGAGCATGACAAGCACGAGGTTGTCTTGTCCTCAGACCATGTGAAGTATCCGCACTTCCTCGGTTCCTCCTACAAGAGCCAGTAGCAGTAAGAGGTGGTATCACACTGCATTTTTCTCGGCTTTCCTATGCTCACTCGTAAATGGCCCAATGCAGCAAAACTATTATAAAAACGACAAATCTTTTTTTTTTTTTTTTCTTGAATACATGTTCATTCCTACAAATTTTTAGAATTTACATCTTATTTTTTATATTTACAATCTCAACATCACGAAAAATAATTTCAATATTATTTAATATTATTTTTTTTACACATATTAATACAACTTTAATAACTTTTATAATATATTAATAAAATTTAAAATCTTAAAAATTAATTATTCGTTAAAATTTTAAAATTTTCTCGAAACGAACGTGCCAACCGACAAATCGCTTCTGAGGTTGTGTTGAGATAATCTTTCTGTTACCCAGAGATGAAAAAGAACCGTCATTTTCTGGTTCTATTTCCCTCTGTCCTCTTAAGAACCAGAGCGAAATTACTCCTCCTTATGGCTACTCGCTATTATGTAATTATTTACCTGCTGTCTTTATCTTGCAAAGAACTACTAAAATAGTAAAGCTCAGAATCTTCACGCGATTATTCTCTATGTTCTTGCTAATAAAAAAAATAAAATAAAAAATAATTTCTTCACGATGACCTAGTCGAAACTCCAGTACTGTTGATGTCTCCTTCTCCACCCGTTGCCTCTCAGATGCAGACATCCCCTCACGTCTATCTCTCCATTCCAATCAGAATCGTTGGAAACTTCCACCACTACCGTTTTCTTTATCATTGACTCTCCCGTTGCCAGAGGAGAACGCGCATCAAACCCATAAAGAGAGAGGGAGGGAAATGGCCCATGACGCCATGACGACCCTGAAACGAAGCTCAACCGCTGGCCTTCCTACTACTACTTCTACAACAACCAGAGGCCGTATGGCGGCTCCACGTGGCCGGCAGGTCAAGAAGACCTTCAACAACCTGAAGCTGACCGTCCTCTGCGGCTTCGTCACCATCCTCGTCCTCCGTGGCACCATCGGCATCGGCAACCTCGGTGGCTCTTCTGGCCCCGATCTCGACGCCCAGAAGATTGCCGAGGAGACCAACAGGATCCTCGCCGAGATCCGATCCGACGATGAACCCTCCGACCCCAACGAACCGGCCGAGCCCGAGATCAACCCCAACGTCACCTACACTCTCGGACCCAAAATCTTCAACTGGGACGAGGAGAGATGGAATTGGCTTGCCGGAAACCCCGAGTTTCCAAGCAATGTGAATGGGAAAGCTCGCGTTTTGCTCGTCACCGGGTCGCCCCCGAAGCCTTGTGATAACCCCATTGGGGATCACTATCTTTTGAAGTCTATTAAGAACAAGATTGACTATTGTAGGATTCACGGGATTGAGATCGTGTACAATTTGGCTCATTTGGATAAGGAGCTTGCTGGGTACTGGTCAAAATTGCCGTTGATTCGGAGGTTAATGTTGTCGCATCCTGAGGTCGAGTGGATATGGTGGATGGATAGTGATGCTCTGTTCACAGATATGGTGTTTGAGATTCCTCTGAGTAAGTATACCAATTATAATTTGGTTATTCATGGGTACCCAGATTTGTTGTTCGATCAGAAGTCGTGGATTGCGTTGAACACTGGCAGTTTTTTGTTCAGGAACTGCCAGTGGTCTTTGGATTTGCTCGATGATTGGGCTCCTATGGGTCCCAAGGGGCCCATCCGGGATGAGGCCGGGAAGATTTTGACGGCCAATTTGAAGGGAAGGCCGGCTTTCGAGGCTGATGATCAGTCTGCATTGATATACTTGTTGATTTCGAAGAAGGATCAGTGGATGGATAAGGTATTTATAGAAAATTCTTACTATTTGCACGGTTACTGGGTTGGGTTGGTGGATAGGTACGAGGAAATGATGGAGAAATATCATCCGGGACTGGGGGACGAGAGGTGGCCATTTGTAACACATTTTGTGGGTTGCAAGCCATGTGGGAGCTACGGGGACTATGCTGTAGAGAAGTGTTTGGGAAGCATGGAGAGGGCATTCAATTTTGCAGATAATCAGGTGCTCAACCTGTATGGGTTTAGGCATAGAGGGTTGTTAAGTCCTAAGATCAAGAGAATTAGGAATGAGACTACTACTCCTTTAGAGTATGTAGACCAGTTTGATATTCGGCATTCCACACATGGTGAACGAACCAGATCATAATCCTAACCCATATCTCTCTCGTGATTGATACCTCTACGGTCTCCCAATGTAATTTTGTCAGATTACTGCCGATTTCCACACAACAACTGATGAGATATCTCAGTTAAGTGGCTTTCTTCTTTCATTTTGCTTTATAAAAACTGCTACTGAAAGTGGAATCCACAAAGACACTAAAAATTCTTTATGTTACTTCAGTTAGCATAATGGAATATTAGTGTTGTTGACAGAGACCTTCACACTATTCCTTTACTCATTGGTTGAGTATAACAGTGCTCGACTTGCGTTGGCATGCATCTCTGTTTTTCTCTGTTTCTCTTTCTATTTACTATATTTTCTCACTAAGTTGTTCATCTGATTCGACAATAGACCATGTGTAGATCCACGACTCTTCTGTCAGAAATTTAGGTTTGTTGCAATGAACAAGGGAACTCTTTTTGTACATCTGCTGCCAAGTCTTTCAAACAAAACTAGTGCTTCAGATGACCTCGATCTCAACCAGTCATGTCTGTACACTTGTCCTCTGTTTTCCATCTGTTAGCTGCTATGATAAAACGGAGAAAAGTGCTGAATCTTCTCTTTGTGCGAAGTTTCTGGAATTCTGAAGTTCCTTGACTGAAATTCTGCATGATCGAATATGGCGTGTGGTGTTGCTAAAAGGAAGCACTTCTCGCTTACCAAAAAAGGGAAACACTTCTCTGGAAACTTCTTTTAATTCCTTTTGCGGTGGACAATTATAGAGTAAGCTTCTTGTTTCTTTCTACTTTATTGGTTTCCTGCTCCTTATAGGTCAGCTAATTACATAGTTCTGGCCTCCTTTTGGGCAGCTAATAACAGTTTTTTTTTCCCTCCGAATCCTTTGGAACCTCTCTGTTAACGCTTATTCACATTTCCCCCCGCTCCACCCATCTAGGCAAAGAAATCAGAACAGGAAATAGTCCTGTTATCTAGATTAATTTGTTTTCATCTGATCGTCCATCTTCAGAAGAGACTAATGTGGAGTAAAGGGATGGATTCTATCTGATTCAGAAAGGGCAAGTGTGAGAGTACATTGACAAAGAGAAAGTCGACGAAATTTCATGATATTGCTGGCTTATTCAATAAGAATCGAGAATACAGTTACCCACATGCATAAGCAAGCCATGCGTAAGAGAATATGAAGAATTTGGTGCAGTCACCAATATGATATTGAATCATCTATCTAATTATATGCAAATCTCCCGTTCAATCGTCTGATGCTCAATGTAAGATGCTGATGCTTGATGCTAAGCTCATAACGGAGGAACACAAAACCATCTTCTTGTTCTGCCCAATCCATCAATTGATTCGGAGCACGGGAACCCTGCGGCGTGCTGACAATACTTCATTCATTCGTGCAGCGTGGAGCAACAGCTGCCTGATTTTCTGCAGGGAACGAGTTGAATTTCATGGAATCATGGCTAGAGCAAGTTTCAGTATTTGCAGAACAGTTTTATAGAAAAAGGTTTGCTCATTGGAGTCCCTGCCCATGTTGCTTTATGACAGAAGAAACAACCTCAGCCTTACCAAAAAGAGAGGAAAATACTCCTACATGCTAAGGAGATAGCCTAGAAGCTCACAAGCTTCCTTCCATGAGGCAGAAGCCTTACGACTGAGATGACTAAGGCCTCTATCTTCTAAATTCGAACAATGGGCTTTTTTTTTTTTTGTGTGGTAAGTTAGGCGGCTTTTTTGTGCTCCCAAGTCACTAAAGAAAACACGAGCACAGCAGTTTCATAAGGGGCGGCCTGATACAGAACTGTCTCCTATTTGGTTCATACATCCCATAAAAAGATTCAGCGTCTGAAACGAGAAATCCAGAGTAACTCAAATTAATTTTTACCTGGGAGACACCAGATTATGTTTTTAAATATTAATTACAAAGCTTTTGCGAACGAACCTCATCTTTCTCTCTGATGAGAACGAATAAGCGATCCTTGTCCTCTTTCTGGACTCGAAGCCACCGCTGCACCCTCACATATAAGAATGACAGCAGCAGTGCCGCTACCACTCCGGTTACCGATGCAATTGACCAAAATCCCCCCGCACACACCGCAAAGTTGCGAACTCTAGAAGCCACACGGAAGACCCCGGTCCTCAGAATCTCGAAACGCACTCTCCAAGGCCTTCGTAACTCCTTGGCTACTCGGGGCGGCGAGCCCCTTTCGTTTCCCTCCTCATCGCCTTCATAATTCGATGCAGATGACAAACAACAAGGCTCCAGACATGGGACTTCAGGGGCTATAAGGTCCAGTGGAGGGACTAGTATCCCTTCGTGGTGGCTGGGAGGGAAGATGGAGCAGTCATCTTTAATCAGATTAAGGTCTTCTTCTCTGATAACTACCATGTCCCTTTCCACGCTAGATTGGTGCGCTGTGGGAGGGATTTTGGCAAGTGGGGACTGGATTTGCTGCCATTCGTCCAAGTCTTCGGGCACCTGTGCACCTTCCATTTCATAGAAGTGGTGCCCAGTGCGAGGCGTGCAATTCTGAGCAGAACTCCAACAACAAGAAACGAACCGCTTATAGCTAATCCGTAACTCTAAAGTGCTCTGTTTGGAAATATCCCTGTGGCCTCTTGGTAAGGGAGGATATTATGGTTGAAAATATCCAGAAGGGGCTGATATATCCAGAAGAAATAGGAGTTAATTGAATCTATATATAAAATTTGCATGGCTTGCAAGTGACGGAAAGAATTCCTGACTCCTGAGCATAGCTTGGAGTGCAGATATGGTGGGCCAGGGATTTCTAACATCCAGGTCGATCCTCTAGCTACGGCCTAAAGTTATAAAAGATTCTTATTCTAGATGTGGTAGGACACGATTAATCCATGATCAAAGTGAGATATTTTTTTGACAAGTCCATCCGACGTCTACGAAATTTGAATTTCTCCCACAAATACCATCGGATTCATTTGACTGGCAGATGGGGGACCGCCAGCGTTGTATCCCCGTTGACCAACACCAACTGTTCCCTGCTGGCTTCCTCTTTAAAAATGAACTTCCCAAAATAACCTTAG
Source organism: Morella rubra (assembly GCA_003952965.2). NCBI lineage: Eukaryota > Viridiplantae > Streptophyta > Magnoliopsida > Fagales > Myricaceae > Morella > Morella rubra. Next base: position 36,448,899 of record CM025855.1, read on the forward strand.
ATTCAATTTTTTTTTTTTTACCTTCATTTTGGCTTGTACGGAAAAAGAAAAGGTACGCGCATGTTTGTTTTGAAAAAATTTTAAGTAGTTTATTGTGTAAATATTTAGGTAATGTTTAAGTTTTATTGGTATGTTTTTATAAGTTATTGAGTTATATTGATGTTTGTAAAAAAATAATATTAAATTATGATATACGTATAGTAATAATGTTAGGATTGTAAGTTTAGAAAATTAAATTCAAATTCTAAATTTTTTAGTCAAAAAACATGTTTATATTTAATTTAGTTTTGAAAATATTTTCTGTGTTTATTTTTTTTTAAAGGTAGTATAAATTCTCTTAAAATGAGTAAAAAATTTGTTAAAAATGGTTAGAATTCGTAAAAATTTGTTAGAGTTCGGAAAAAATTGTAAAGTTTGTATAAAAATATTTGAATAGATGAAAAAATGATTGCGAAATTTTTATAAAAATCGAATGCTCGAAAAATCGCGATTCGTCTTTGTTCCAACAGCACTTCGGTAATAGATGAATAATCCCGGTCCGAGCTCCCGTTGGCCGTTGGTGCTAGAAAGATTACAGGGACATTTTTGGCAATATGTATGTGAAGCAACGAACTCCAGATCGAAAGCGGCAATGTCCAAAAAGTCGGTTTAGCATTTGAATTGAGAAATATCAGTGGCAAAAAAGATCCCAACATCATTAGCTCCCTCCGTCGTCTTGACGCTGGAGCAGCAGGGTTTACTTAGCTTCACGGAATCACGGTGCAGACAACACGAGGTTTGAGTTTCTCTCCCACTTTTGAACAGTTTTAGTCTTATTGTTGAGAGAGAGTGTCTCTTTTTCTTCTTTCGATTGGTTGCTTTTGTTAGGGTTTTGCTTCCCCTTTATTTATAATTCTTTTGTTTTTTGAACTTGAACACGAATAAAAAATTCGACTTCTGAATCCAAGTGGCGGCGTGGCAATCCCCAGGGATTCAATTTTATTTTTATGCTTCAACTCCGCCTCTATGGCAATCTGCTTAGTAAAATGCCATAACGGTCAGTAGTCAGGCATAATGGTGGGTATAAGGAGTGTTGCAATTTCATCATACCTCTGAATTGCAGAATTGACATATGTTACGGTTCATAGTAGATGTTAGCTGTCCCATATGTTAGGCATATGTATAGTTTTGCATCACCAATCACATGATTTCTAAATCACACTTTTTATAATTATTAATTGCTTCTGAAAGGGTATGATATAGCACCATGACAATCACCGAAATTATGCTTATTGAAGTGCAAGATCTTCTCGTAATATTTGAGCTGGGTCATTCTGAATTGTATCATGGGAGAGTATGCTTCAACTTCCGATATCATGTGTCACTGGTTTATTTCAATTCTGCTACAGTATTTGTAGGTTTATGGTATTTCCCTCAGCTGGCTTCCCCTATGTATCAATGGAAATGCAAATCCCTTTAACTGTTGTGATTCCATTGCAGTTGTTGACAAATAATTGTTATTTCTATAGCAACAACCAACAACGCAAACCCCATGCTCAAGGTTGTGTTACCCTACAACTTGAATATCTATGAAAAGTAAGGGCCAAGCGTTTCTAGTTACAATACTCTTCTTGTTTTTGACATTTCCATCGGGTTCATTTTTTTAGGAGTTGAACACATTGCACCACCCTGTTGTATCTTATAAATTTTTATCTGTACGCTTCTGTAATTGTTGGTGTTAGACTCTCTTGTACTTCTTACATCTTTTGCCTCTAGTTACATGTGGATCTTTTATCAGTATCTTCAAACATTTGCTTTATGCTTGCTCCATATTGGTGATTGATAGGTCATCTAATTCGAGGCGCTGAGATTGCTCTGAAGAAATGCTTGTGTCCGCTCTTCTAACATCTGTTGGGATAAATTCGGGGCTATGTGTTCTGTTTTTCACATTGTACTCTATATTGAGGAAACAACCAAATAATTATGATGTTTATATACCACGCTTGCTGGTTGAAGGGACTTCTAAAGGGAGAAGTGGTTTCAACCTAGAAAGGCTAATACCTTCTCCTGGTTGGGTAAGAGCAGCGTGGAAGCTTTCTGAAGAGGAACTGCTGTCCTCCTCGGGCTTGGATGCTGTGGTATTTATGCGCATTATAACCTTCAGGTATTCTGTGTCATTCATCAATTTTTTCTTTTCATTTTGCTCGTGTAATGTTGACTCTTTGGATGTTTACTTTTTGAAGGTGAGACAGAATTCTCTTGCATTGTAAGTTATTGAATGGATTAATAAATTACTGGTACAGTGGCATGCGAAAAGGTAAAAATATCCTGTTGTTGAATAACAGACATGAAGAGATGTACTTAGTCAAAGACTCAATGGATCACTGTCTGGAAAGAATATTTACAGGAGAAAAAGAAGTTCCCAGATCCTAAACAAGGGTATTGGGGAATCCCTAGGAAAAGGACGCAAATGAAAGAGAAACAAGAGAAGATGAGGTTCTCATATGTACCAAAAAGAACCTAAAGAAATTCAAGTTAAAATGATCAAGCAAATAGGTAAATCACCGAGAATGATTTCTCTGAAGAGAAGTTGGCAGATCGATATGAGTGCCTCCTTCTGAAGACAGTGACTCTTCATATCCTACGCCCTTGTCTGGCTTTTAATTTGATAGATAAGGCTTGTCAATGTCATAATGGAGTGAGCGTCACATGATTCGTATACAGACATACATATGTACATACCATATAATATCTTTTAGGATGTTCGTCTTACAAAGGATAATTGCATTAGAAAACATGCACATGCACTCACTCAAAATCAATGCAATTGTTGCTCAGCTGCATGTGTCCTTCTCCAGACAGCTGAAAAGTTACCTATTTAGGAACATAAGGATCTAGCGAGCACTTCAGCACTATATTCTGCTTTGGGATATGAGTGATGTACAAAATCGTCAGCATCAAGGATCTAGAATCTGCAGTGGGCACTAATTATGTCAGCAGCATAACCTTATCTAATGTTGTTGCTTGAACTGGATATCTCAGTGCAATCAAACATATCTGGGACTGTCATCTGTCTTGATGGTCTTCTTACATTTTCTTTCCGTTCCTCCCGTTGGAGAGCAATGTTGGCTGTTGTTCTCGCTCTAGAAGTTGATTTTTAAATTTTAAAACATCATCATATAATCATTCATAAATTGCAACAGAAAAGATTGTTTACTGGTCTTTAGCAGTTACCTTTTTCACGCTTTCTTCTGTTATCTTGACTCCATGTCATGCTTTTATGTGAATACTGCAGTTTGAAAGTGTTTTTGGTTGCTGGGATCATTGGGGTCTTTGTTCTTCTTCCAGTGAACTGCACGGGAGATCAGCTTGAAGACGTTGACTTTGCTGATTTTTCAAATAATTCTCTGGATGTATTTACAATATCAAATGTAAACAACGGCTCAAAAAGGTGAAGGTTACCTCAAAATTTTGGGTCCCATGAAGCAGATCTTACATTGAAGTAGTTCAGATTAAAAATGGTGCTCACCCCTATTAAGAGTAGGGGAGGCGCGGTTTCAATCATGTTGAGGCCAACCCAACTGCAGTCTAAAGCTGATGTGATTTGTAGGAGTATCTAGTGTCGAGTGTGTTTTCCTTACCTGTTGCTTATGAATCAATTGCACTAATTTGCATATGTTGCATGTCATGTAGCTTGATGGGATTTTTTTTTCTGTGAGAGTTGATAGTTCTAAAACATTCTTGGTTTTTTGTTTGTTTCAAAATTATTTATTAAAATACCAATCTCAAAATTGGTGATCATGGTCCATGAACAATAATTTCCATCTCACCAAGGTTATTGGTCTTATGGTGATGATTTGTTAGGTTTTTTTTTTTTTCCTATTTTATGGGCTCAAGATAAAACACTTTGATGTCCAACTATGTTGGTGTTCTAGAAAAATTAACCGGGAATCGACTCCTGTTCATCTAACATGGTTAGCTGTCTTATTTAGTAATTTTGGATGCACTTTGCAGTTCTGTATGGATTATTATTCATATGAACAGTTTGAGGTTGCTACTTGAGATTCTGGGAACAACTGGCAGCATTTTTGTTACAATGTCTACAGCTGGATTACTGAGTTTAGATGTTTGTCTTGAGTTCTGATGACAAACTATATGAGCTATTTAATTGTGGACCTTTGCATCCATGTCATCCCTTTGATTGCAACCAAATTGTAAACTGATCAGCCATGCATAGCTACAGCAAAAAACTCAATATGAGACCTATAATCTTAAAGCATGTTATTCTTCCTTCACCATTACTTTCTCCATAATTGTTTGAGGATTATTTTTTTCACCTATGTGAGTTCAGTGTACATTGCTTCTTTCCCCCCTTCAAATTGCATCATGAATAAGATTCAGTCGCTAAAAGCCTGGTCCGAGATATTTTAGGCTTTCTTTCCATGTATTCTGGGTATCTCTGGGGTGGAAAATGAGTTTCCAGCTTAGTAAATCTCCATGCTAATCAAGTAACCGAGCACTTTCGGGTGGATCTGGTAAAAAATAAGCTTCCTATCTTCTTCAAGAACGAATGATTTACTGGTGGAACTGGGAAATCTGAGCAGGATGAATTATACTCTTCCTGTATGTGCTTGTAATTCTTATGACCTGGGAAAGTGAGGCAAGGATTAATGGTTTTTGTTTTTTTTACAGGTTATGGGTTCACTTTGCCGCTGTCTATGTTGTCACAATATTTGTGTGCTATCTACTATATTATGTAAGTCAAGTTTGTGAAGTTTTATCTTAATGACTGGATAAGAGTTATAGCTTGACTTGAAATTGATTTGGGTCTAACAGAAACCTAAAATCCCTATGCTTGGATTGTAATCGAGTTAAGTCAAGTACAGAATGCTGAAGATTCAGTCGCTTAGTTTATTTAGAAGCACGTCACCAAGCTAGGTTACACATTTATGCTGAATTCACTTATTTTCTGAACAAGTTTGAGTTGGTCATGAATTTTTTGTATTAATCTATAAGTCTTCATATTGTATAAATGTCATTACTAAAAGTTGATATATATTCATAGCTTCTGTTAATCAGTTATTAACTATTATTAATATTATAGGGTTGAGGTTAATTGGATGAACTATATTTATGATCTTTTTTTTTTTGGGATAATATATTTATGAACTTATGACAATTAAATTCACCACCTTTTTTTTGTTGGTAAATCATATATGTTTTTTTTTTTTTACCAAGAAAAAGATTTTTTTATGTACATCTAGATGGTTAATTATATAGTCAATCTTGAGCATTTATGACGTTTTTATTATAATCTCAGAAAACATGATAAAAAAAACCTGTTTGCATCCGTAAACTGTTACCTTATTTGCAATGTTTCCTCTACATTATCAACCTTGGCACACCCTCAAATTACCAAAAATTTGCTATGTGCACTCACTGATAAGATTTAAATGCTAAGATACATATGGAATTAGAAAGGGACATTACGAATGGGATCATAGTTTGGGTGTGCACACTACAATTTTTCCTATTAATAAAAGAAATCTATAGGAGTTTATTCAAGCCGAGCATAGCCTAACATTAATAAATGAGCTTACAGTTTTGTTCACTCGTGGTTCATTTAATAAATAAGCTGAACTCTAGTCAAATTTATATAGTCGAGTTTCCACCATTCATAAACAGCTTGGATGGTGGAGAACCCTACCTATGCTTGTTACATGAGATTGGAAGTGTATAGTCTTACGAGTGGGGCACTTACCATGGAAAAAAAAAACGGGGTGACAATATTGATTTTTTTGGTTGGTGGTGGATCATTATATTACTAGTTAAAATTCCTCAACTCCTAGCAACAGAAGCAAAATGCAAACTATCTAAATGATGGCGACAATAGTTATTACAGTCATAAAAGAGCCAAAGCTTGACTTGGATGCTGATCTGCATCTCGTTTTGCAGGAATATAAATATATTTCTTCAAAAAGGATTGCTTATTTTTATTCATCCAAACCTCAGCCGCACCAGTTCACCATCTTAGTTAGGGGTATCCCTGTTTCTGCTGGGAGCAGCATCAGTGACACTGTTGAGACCTTCTTTACTGAGTATCACCCATCGACATACCTGTCACATATGGTTGTACGTCGGACAAACAAGCTTCGGAGTCTCATTGTGAGTATCTGTATTCTAACTTTTGTTGTCCTTACGGATGTCTGTATGTTTCTGGTTTTCGTTGGTTCATAATGGAAGCCTTCTTTCTGAAAAATCCATTTCATAGGAATTATGTGTGTTTGGTTGATTGTCTGTGATTTTATCCATATCATCCAGTCAGTAGTTTGTTACTTTAGATTTGTGAACCATTTGTTTCTGTTTCCTTTTCACCTCAATTTTTGCAAAGGAGTCCATCTGTTTCCCTGGTTTTCAAATCAGTTGCTGAAGACTAACCACTAACCAGTTTGATTGAAGAAGAAGTACACAACCACATAGTTGAGCATTATGATAGCCTTGCCTTGCTATATATTGAAGATTTTCATAAGAAACAACATCTGTATACAAACATGGAACAAGGTGGAAAATACAGTTAACAAGTATGTGATTTGTGAAGCTGAGAGATAATTTGGAATAATGCAGTTGAGGTCGTTGTATAACGTATCCACTCTTTGATTCCCTTGAAGCCCGTCTTTGTTAGAGGAAAACAAAAGGAAAATTGCTTACAATACTGAAAAGAGCAAAATCCTAGAGTTCTCAAAAGGACTAATGAGCCAGAGGCAACTTCATTGACAGAAGAAGTCACCAATCTACTATGGAGCTGTTGCATCCTCATTTTCTTTTGAGGGAAAAAATCCCCTAAACATCAGTGATGTTGAATCATAGCCCTGCATTAACTGTTGTCCTAACTGTAATAACACAATCAGTTTAAACAAATTGATAATAAATATCCCTATCCATACCAGAGTAAACAGTGTCATTGTCATAACCATATCTTACAAATAGCTTATGGATCATAACGATGACTGATTAAGATTTCTAGATTGCACAGAAATAGAGCAAAGAAGAGGAAATAGGTTAATCCCTTATAGGGACATGATAATGATGTGGTTTAGCATGAAGGCTCATATCCATGGAGACATTTATAAAAAAATTTCCTTTACAAAATGGTATATGTGATGGCGAGAAACGCTTAAAACCTTTACCTGAAAAACACTCAAAAAGCCTTGCACTATTTCTTGATGTCCCCTAACAGAAGAGCTCCACTGAATATGTAAAATCTGAAAAGGTAGGGCAATGGGATCCCCAATAGCTGGAGACAAGAGATGATAAAAAATAAGTAAACAAGCTTCCAGTTGAGCCTCCAAAGATAAAGGTACATGAACCGCCATTTGATCCCCATCAAAATCTGCTGGAATCCTTTACAAACTACTGGACGTAAACAAATAGCATGCCATTCCACTAACATGGGGTGGAATGTCTGTATGTCTAATCTATACAGGGTAGGCACTCGGTTCAGCAATATGGGGTTCCCCTGCATAACTTCCTGAAGTATTTCTCATACAATCAACTCTTTTTCTCGAATATTACTCTTAGCAACTTCGATGTTCGAATCAAGATATTGTCTAATAATCCACATCGATGTAATGAGAGCGAGGGCCCTATGACAATAACAGAATGACCCTTACCCCTACAGAGAGGAAGATGTGGCTAGTTGTACCATGGAGCCTGGGAGTATTGCATCCCGTTTGCAAACGTCACCAATGTATCCTGGATTGTGACACAATGTTTTTCTGGTTCCACACAAGCACTGATCCAGCAGCAAAGATAATCAAGGCAAAATTTCATTAACAAAAGATGGAGTATGATGCTCAAATGTTGACCGTCAATATACCTGAAGCTTTGCAACTTCCGAAAGGTCTTAGAGGACAGAAGAGCTCCACTGAATCTCTGATCTCACAAAATTGGTCAAATTTCTTGCTGCGGCACTTACAAGAAGAAGAAAAACTGATGCTTAGCCATGGTACAGTCCTTGATGAAAGAACAAAAAGCTGTAATGTATCATGTCTTAAAGCTGGGTAGGGATCCAACCAGCCGAATTGGACTGATATGGTATGGGTGTATTGCACAGTTCTCTATTTACACACTCATTAACGCAAACCACTCAACATTCCTACGTCCATTCATTTCAAACAGTCATATGTGCATGACAGAGCATGTCTTTATATGGGCTTATTTTGATGTAGGTTTCATATTGATTTACGCGTTTTTAAAAATATTTTGTGTAAGATGTAAAAACAAAGATTGAGGGTCTTGTATGGGAAATGTAGGTGCAAAATTGTAGTTCACATGCTTCGAGTGCTTAGATTATATCTTGTTGCTAAGATCGTTGAGTTATTTTCCTATAGAATGATGCAAAGAAGTTGTACAAGAGGATAATTCAGTTGCAATCGAATCCGACTCAACACAAGCCTAGGCGTGGCAGTTGCTTTGGACTTTTTGGACACAAGGTTGATCTTGTGGATCAATATGAAAAGAAGCTAGAAGACATAGAGGAGAATGTGAGATTGGAGCAATCAGAGATTTCATTGGCAGGAGAAGTAAGGCACTAATTATTTTCTCATCTTCTTTGAGAAATTTTTTTCTGTTGAATTTTCCTTTGTTTTTGGGGATCTAGTTCACTGTCTAAAAGATGCATGCGTTCAGGTTACATATTTGTCATGAATGAACCTTTTGTATCATGTGTCCCATCCACCTTTGATATAGTTGTATTTGATAAACATTGCATGACAAGTGTTATTCATTCTTTCTTTTATTGCAAAAGGAAGTTCCGGCTGCCTTTGTCTCCTTCAAGTCTCAGTATGGTGCTGCAATTGCTTTTCACTTGCAACAATCAATCAATCCCACACAGTGGGTCACAGAGCAAGCCCCTGAACCTCTTGATGTTTACTGGCCTTTTTTCTCTTCATCCTTCATGCGAAGATGGATTTCTAAGCTGGTGATTGTAGTTGCATGCATTCTTCTTACAATCTTATTCCTTATCCCCGTTGTAATCGTGCAAGGTCTTACTAACCTGACTCAGTTGGAAGGTTGGTTGCCTTTCCTGAAAAGCATTCTTTCCACGTAAGTAACAGTTGGTGTCTTAATTGTTGTTAAACTGTCTCTATCTCTTGATCTCAAGTTTCATCTCTCTCTACATTGAATGTCCAAAGAGTAATACAAGCTAATGGATCATTTATAGACGACATGAAAATGTTCTTCTAAATAGATTTGGAGCACTTAAGAGTCTTGCAGATGATATTTTCATGGAGTATTGACCACTTTTTCTCTATATAAGTATGAGGTTAAGCTAGAGTTACCTCAACTAAACTACTCATGAAATTTCTGGTTGTTTATTACCACTCACAGCATAAACATTTTTCGGTCAGGAGGTTATCCAGCTCTCAATTTTAGTATAGTGAATCCATGCATACTTGTGCTGACAATGGTTCAGATATATTCTGCATCTTGTTGGATTGAAATATCAAGATTGAAGTCCTTAAAAGGACATCTAGATGTCTAAAAGAGTGGAAAATTGCATACTGGCTGTGTTGACTCCCAAACCACAATTAAGAATTTGGTATCCTTATACATTTAGCTTTACTTGTGCAATGTGGCTTAGTATTTGACTGAAAGCGACACGAGTACTTGATTTCTCATATGATCTTCTTGGAGGCACTATGTTCCAACAGGAAATCACAGTAATTATTGTGAATCTACCACTCATCCCAAAAGCTTAAGCTTATAGGAAGAGGGAGATTTTATTATTTGAATTATATTTTTAACATTTCCCTCACGTGTGGGCCGGACTCTTCTTTAAATTGGAGGCCCAACACGTGCAATATTTAATTGAAATTGGGGTGAAGTGCGAAGTCATGTCTCGAACTCAGGACATTGGCTCTGATACCATGTCAAGTTTCATCCCAAAACCAATTGGCAATGGGAAGAGGTGGCCCAACAGGTATATGAAGCACAAGATTAAATGGTCCCTAATCAATGTGGGACTCTAACACTCCCCCTTACGTGCAGATCGAATGAACATGGTCCATGCACATGGACAACACTGGGGAATACAAACAAGTGGGCCAAGCTTAGAAATATTTTGCTCTGATACATGTGAATCTACCCACATCCCAAAAACTTAAGCTTATAGGAAGAGGGAGATTTTATTATTTAATTATATTCTCTAACAATTATAAAGGGCCTATCTGAAAGCTACAGCTCTAAAGCTGGCCTCAACTTATATGTTATATTGAAAAAAAAAGGTTTCTCATTTCTATCTAGCTCTTTCTAATAGGCGTATGCTCAAACTTCTTGTTTCATATATAATAGCTCCTGTTGATGTAGGATACTTAACCGTTAGTCCCTTGTCACTGTCTTTGTTAAAGTCGTATTCATAAAAATGTAGATTTGTAATCACTAAATGAAGATGCTGAGTGTAATCTGTGAAAGGTTCTGTGAACTAGTTGGAAGTTTTTCACTAGGATACATCGATAAAAGTTTCTCTTTCTAAAACAGAATTCCCATTTTGGTTATTGCTTTACAGCAGACCAGTGAGAGAGGGATCTTTGGCTAGTTCTTTGGGGTCTCACGTCGTATTAATACAGGAAATTTCCAAGGGGAGTGAGGGAAGTTTTCCGTCCATTTTAAAAACGAAATCTATTATCTCAATGACACCAAAGGGTTTGTTGGAAGGGTACACCAATAATGTAGAGTCTTTCTTTGTGGCCTTTTTTCTTGCTTTCCTGAGGGGCAGGGGGGGAACCCTGTGTATCTTCCCTTGAGGGGCTTAACTCACTGGTTTATATCTGGTTTGGTATTTGAAGGTGGGTTTTGCATGGCTGCCAACTGTTTAGGAGATTGGTAACTTCCTTCTGGAGGAATATCTTCTTCAAGATTAGTTACCAGTTAACTATTAACCTATTCTATAGCATTATTTCTGTAATATAAAAGTAAATTTGCTTAAAGTATACTGACAAATTAGGCATTCCAGGTGGAAATTGTAGTTGATGTTGAGCTCATTAAGTGAGAACTTCCTTTGTTCTTATAAAACCTGATCTTTGTAGGGATTGGTGATACTATTTGATTTCTAGTCACCAGAGTGTAGCTTGAAAGTCAAGAGCATGCTGATTTGTCGATATTTGACTGTTCTGATGCGCAAACTTAAATTCATATTTTATTAATTTCTTGGTCACACAAAGTACTAATTTTATGTGTCTTCTTCCAGGACATTCGTTAGCCAAATAATTACCGGATACCTTCCCAGCCTTATTCTTATGTTGTTTCTGAGACTGGTGCCTCCCGTAATGGAGTTGCTTTCTTCCATTCAAGGGTACATTTCCCATAGTAATATTGAAAAGAGTGCATGTAACAAAGTACTCTGGTTCACAATATGGAACATTTTCTTCGCAACTGTTTTTTCTGGATCAGTCTTGTCTCAGGTTTCTATCTTTCTTGATCCCAAGAATATTCCTGCAAAGCTAGCTGTTTCAGTTCCTGCACAGGTGAGAAATAAATTTCCTGAATAAGTTGTTTACAATTTACCTGATTTTAACAAAGAGAAGGAAGATGGGGATAGCATAACTAAGTCCATGAAAACTGGCTTAAGATCTTTGTAGTTTCGTATTTATGGACTTTCTGTTTCACAGATATGTATGATCTGCTCGTTCTTAAGACATGGGCAATCCTGATGATACATTTCAAGCTAAATAGATAAAGGAAAATGGTTGATTGGAATATGTGTAATTCTTTCTTCAATTCCATGGCAATTACATTTTTGTAAAAAAAAAAAAAAACTCTTAATAGGATGTAGTATATACATGCTATGTACCGAATTCTGTGCTGTCTAGATAAAACAGAAAGGCCTAGGATATCTATTTAAACTCTGGTTACTTTTACAGGGTAATCTGACAGTCTTTAGGTGTTCAAAGCCAATTTGTTTTGTCAGGTCCCAAAAATGGATTCGGAGAGTAATCTGTGTTTGCTTCATTATCAGATCCTCTTTTTGATTCTTTTTCTGTGGGGTGAATCGTTTTAGTGAAGTCAATTTGTGAAATGTGGTTGAAATGTACAATTTGCCAATTATGACCCGCACTGCTTGATATCATTAGACCAAAAAGGAACTTATGCCTAGCCTCATAGCACCTAGGAAGCAGATATACGTCTGAACTCAATTTATCCTTATGAAGTTTGATCTTTCCCCTTGCTCCATTGAGCTCAACTTCCTGGTGGATTTTTCTTTCCTCACTTCGGACATATTTTTAGTGCAAAATCTGCCCCACTTAGGACTTGTCCACAGAGAGAGAGAGAGTGAGAGATTGCAATTTAGTGCTATCACAAAATTGAGCTGATAAAAAGGTGTTGGCAAATTCTCTAACAAGACTGATTAGAATATAAATCAGTTTCCTATATAGTTGCAAAAAGAGAACAAAATGCATCAGCATACAAGCTTAACACACTTGTATGATATTGTCAGGTGCATTGTTTACATTTTGACGACATTATTCGTTTTGGATGTAGGCATCATTTTTCATTGCTTATGTTGTCACATCTGGATGGACAAGCGTGTCAACCGAAGTCTTTCGCCTGGTGCCTCTTTTCTGCAGTCTAATAAGCAGACCTTTTACTGGAAGTAAGGATGATGATCTTCAAGTTCCTTCTATTCCTTACCACAGAGACATTCCAAGGCTTCTTTTCTTCGGACTTCTTGGGATTACATATTTTTTTCTAGCTCCTTTAATTCTACCCTTCCTCTTAGGCTACTTCTGTCTTGGATATATCATCTACCGTAACCAGGTTAGTTGGCTCTCTCTCTCTCTCTCTCTCTTTTCTTTTTGAGGTGCATTTCATTAATTTACTTGTAAGTTTATCATATTGAGGTTGGGTCTTTAATCTTGGCAAATTGAATGTCAGACGACCCATTTATGTTAAAAATAAAAATGAAAGGAAAATACGAAGAACGCACTTCGGTTTTCTGACCTTTTTTGTCCACTTGCTATGCTGGACGGAACCCCATAACTGGTGAACATACCCTAGAGTTGAAAAATCGCTTTTATTCATGCTTGTTCAGTCCGAGAAATGTTGGGCTACTTTAAATTTGGATTCGAATTAGACCATGGAGATATTACATTTGTATGGTGAATGCAATATTGATGAGCAAAATGAAACCCAAGCCAAAACTGTTCGAGGTCAGGCTTCTAAAATTATGCGCCATTATACATCTTATGTTTTGAGCGAAATAAAAAACTACAAATGGCTTTTATTCATTGCACATCTCTACAGATTTTGGAGAAGTACAATGACCTTGAGAACGTGCATTGTAAGATTTTCCTATTTCAACGGTGTAGTTGAATTTCCATTTTGGTGAAATTGCACTCTACCCTTTTAAACTGACACACCATGTGAACTGCATCAATCAAACTAATGTTGGCAATTAGTGTTAACACCTCGAAAGGACAGATAGCAAAAGAGGTTGTAACTTAATGTGGCAATTGTCGAAATTGGCAGTTTGGAGGATGCATTGTAGATGGAAAGTCAGTTTAAAAGAACTATTTATTATATTCCTTTCACTGGTTGAAGAAAATAAACAAAATGTCAACTTGTCATTTTTTGTTTTGCATGTGGCTTTCAACCATATTTCCATTGCAACTTATCCTTTTGAAACTGACGTAACAAACTACGCAAGCCTCCCAACAAAGCCAGCATTAATCCTATCCGAATAAAAATAATTAAATGGCAGTTTCGTTGTGGTGGTATACCAGCTGCCTGTTCCGGAACTTCCAGTTCCAATTGCATCATATTGTTGTTGCTTTTCTTGTGGTCATAATTATTAGGACATTTTGGACTGACATCGAAGTTGCTTCTGCTAATGCTCTACGAATTTACTATGCAGTTCATAAATGTATATGCACCAAAGTATGAAACAGCAGGGAAGTTTTGGCCTATTGTCCACAATTCAACGATATTTTCTCTGGTACTCATGCATGCTATTGCTGTGGGAATTTTCACGCTGAAGAAGCTCTCTCTGGCTTCAACATTAATTTTCCCTCTTCCAGTACTCACTCTTCTATTCAACGAGTACTGCCGAAAACGCTTCCTACCCATTTTCATTGCCTACTCTGCTGAGGTACTTTTACAAGTCACAATCCTGTAACACCCTATGCGAGGGTTAGCAAAATTTTCCATTTCTTTCCCCTCACCTCTTTTTCTCTTATCAATTTGCATATGATTACCGCCTTTGAATCTTCTACCTTGACATTGACCTTGTGTTTTTGTACTTACAGTGTTTGATAAAGAAGGACAGAGATGACCAGAATGATCCTGCAATGGCCGAATTTTTTGATGAATTGGTCACTGCTTATCAGGACCCAGCACTGATGCCAATTCACTACTCCGGAAATCTTGAGAGTCTTAATACTCCCCTAATATCTTCTGCCTCTGTTTGAGCCTCAGGTATGATTGTATTTGTACCATATTAAGGTGACTGGTAATGGTGGTGTTATTTTTATCTACTGACATTTTAATCTGTGAGGCTTGATTCATGATGGAAAAAAGGATGTTTGGTGTGCATGTGTGCGCTTCCTTGTCCCCCTCCTCCTCCCCCAACACCACCACCACCACAACCTCTCTCTTTCTCATGTGTTTATCATGTAGGTGTTCTGGCACGTAAAATTAATGGTGAGAAAAATGCTGTGTCTAACAAGATCTATCGTTCTTATCATTCTTCTGTTCTTTTCCTTGGCTTTGGGGAGGGAAGGGGTCGGAAAGAGGATGCCAATTTCAACTGGTGGACATGTCAAGAACTGATGTTTCACTTTCAAACAGGCCCCCATTTCTCTTAATTTCAGTTTTCCTATTCCTGATTGAATCGTAAAATGGAGAATCAGAATATTTGTGCATGTCTACGATATCAGGTCAATTGCACTTTCTCAGGGCATACTATAAAATCATCTGCAATGTCTTTATAGACTTTTATTTGACCGATCAATCTCTAAAGCATCTTGTTACCAGCACACCTCCCCCCCTCTTCCCACCTTCTCGCTTTTTTCTTTTTTCTCAAAATATTTCTTCAATTTGCATCATATTCAACCTGACGTTTACATGGTCATCACATTACCATAGTGAAAATGTGACGCTGTGATTAACGTGACTGGTCAAGTTTTAAGATTACAAAAAAAAAAAAAAAAGATTAGGGGGAAAGAAATAATTGGATGGTAGGGCACACATCGCAATTGCATACAATATTTTAGGGGTCGGTTGGTCAAATTCAAGAGTGGGAGATTATGTGCCTAATCTCCTGATTTAGGGTAAAATAAAAGGAATTATTCGCTTTATAGTT
This sequence comes from Morella rubra, assembly GCA_003952965.2. NCBI lineage: Eukaryota > Viridiplantae > Streptophyta > Magnoliopsida > Fagales > Myricaceae > Morella > Morella rubra. The sequence goes on from CM025855.1 coordinate 36,464,236, forward strand.
TTCTACCTATTTGAGTAAATCTGCAGATTTATGATTTCTTTCCTTCTTCTGTTCAGCTTCTTTTAAAAATTTTCACAACTTTTATAATTATGGTCTGGTTTCTCCCTAAATATTAAATGCAATATGAATATTCCAAAATGCCAGTTGTCCACCCTTTCCTCCTGAAATTTGACAAGGGGGGGGGGGGGGGGGGGGGAGGAGGGAATCCTAGAGTATTGACTATTGCTAGCGAACCAATATATTTGATATTTTTGTACTTCAATTCAGTTCAGTCCAATTGTTTTCTATCATAGTTTTGTTTTGGATGAACTTCCGAATCTGGAGGAAATGTAAAGGCAAGGAGCGCCCATCACCAACTTTTTATGCACCTGCTTCGGAGCTGGGTCACTTTTATGTTTTTGACTTCCAATTAAAAAGGTCCATTTGCCAACATCAAATCATTAGGAGGAATATCTAATTATTGTTCTGCCCACAAGAGAGTCACATGGTACATGACCAGAATACTTGATTCTCTAAGAAAACAGGACCCTCCTCCCCCATTGGAAGCTGAAGGTTTTGGGTTTCTGGTAGTAGCAAATTCCTTCTAGTTCTTAATAATTCAAGGGAAGTTGTTAGGATTTGGGTGTTAAGAAATCGGTGAAAAAGACCAAGGGTGTTGCCAATCAGAATACATGTAAACCTGATCTCACATCTGGAGCCTGTTTATTGCGTTTGGGTTTTTAGTACGAGGTTTCACATGTCTACATGAAGTTTTGACAACATAGATAACCTTGGATTCATTCATTAGGTCAGGATTAGATAGAAAAAACGAAAGGGAAAGGAAAGCATACCCCACCTATATTCCTCCTTCGGAATTTACTTGGAAAAACAATTCCTGTAATATATATTAGGTTTGACAAACTTTTGGCGAAAAGCTAAAAAAGGGCACACTGATGTGTTGATGTCATTTTTCTTATTTTAGTCAAAGAAGGAAAGCGCACACATGTAATAATCCACCAAAAGGAAAGCATTCGCGTGGACTGAACTTTCAGGCAACTCGAGCCATAAAAACTCTAGCAGCCCATTGTTAATAATTTGTCGTTTCAAATACCATTGGCTAAAGTACAAAGGAAGGCGGTTTTCTTTTAAGTTAAACATCCTTATCCTTAATGCAGTGGGAGTCCGAGTCCCCCCCAGCTTTCACTTTTTTAGTGCAACTGTGCTGTTCTATATCGCTTTTTTGCATGGTTCTAGCTAGTGCCCATAACAGAGGGGTTTCCACTCAATCGGTTTGGACCCTTAGGGTGTGAGTGATCCCCCACCTCTCCATAGCAGTATACGAGGATGGTTCGAATCAAGACAAACCAAAGGCATTCGTTGGCAGCCGATACGCTAAGGATCGAAAGACTTTTTAGGACATAGAACACTACTTTAAGGCTGTTCCTGCCCCTTTTGACGACCAACAGACCAATTTTGGCGATCTTAGGCTAGGTAGTGACATATTGGTTGATATCTATTGAGAGAAAATGAAACAAAAAAACACGAGGCAAAAGAGGTAAGGGGGTGATAAAGAGGAGAAAGTGTGGAGAATGAAATGGAACTGAGGCTTTTTAACACCCCCCCCCCCCCCCGGGGGAAGTATGCAGTTTGTTTGCTATCCCTTGGATGTTGTTTATTAGACGTGGCATTTTGGGAAAACTCTTAAAAGAGTTGGAAAGTCATTCCCCCTCGAGTTGTTTCTGAGACACATTATAACTTACTGAAGATTCTATTGCTTTATACTTTTTCACGATTACTAAAGGACCAATAGCTGGAAAAAAACCTTAAGAGCTCCAAGTTTACTTCTCGAAAAATTTACCACCAAGTGTGGTGGCATAGTGGTAAGAGCACATGGAATATAGATGTCCGAGGTTTAAATCCAGGGACAAAATCAGGATTAGACATTAAGAGGCTAGTTGCACAAAAATTATTTTTTTTGAAGGTCAAATGCAAAAAGTAGTAAAAATCATTATCAATTTTTTTTTCCTTAACAGATTTTGGGGATTCGTCTGTGTTCAAACCTTGCGTCCTCCACGTGTGTTGAAAGACACCAAAGAGATACGTCTTCAGTGGATTCTTAATGGGGTAAGAGTCAAGCTATAACTTAGTCCTTTCGAGAGCACCTGCTCTCTCCTGTTTCGGCACAGAATCAGTTTAAGCCCTGCTTAAATGGCTCTTCAACGATTAGAAGGTACTATGGTTACGCTTAGGTAGCATTGCCACCTTTGATCGCCACCTTGACCTTTTTCCCAATGCTGAATTGCCAAAAACTATCTTTAAACAAACAAAAAAAACTACCGTTGAAGCTAAGGCATTCTTGACATTTCAAATTTAGGTCATTGGTAAGTTCCACACATTAATTAGGCCCTAAAAAAATAGTCTAACTTACAAATCAAAATTCCTTAGAATTCGTCATAAACTTTATCTTATGGAGTTTTCTAGATCCCAACCCTCGTTTTTAAAACTAAGATAGTAACTCCTTAAAGAAATATCGATCAATGTAAGTGACAAATGTCTAGGTCACAAAAATCATTCTAATTAGATTTAAAAAATGAAGAAATTGGAGTTACGTAGTAATTACTTTGGGAGGCCTTGGTCCATATGCTGCATTTTTATAGTAAATGCATTCTCGATGCAATTAGATTGAAAAAAAATATACGATGTAAAACACAGTTTCAAGAAGCTTGATAAGCAAGCCACATCAATGTTTAGTTTAGTCGATCAAAAACATGACTCGAGAGGCAATTTATGTAATTTGTTTAAAAATTCAGTCACTGTGATTTCTTATTATAGTGTCGAAGTAAAGCTCCTCGTTAGACCCGTCAAGCTCATATTACATGTTAGTAGTTCTGCTTTGATATCATTTGTAGTGGTCTAAGAAACACTAGCCACATATATTATTTGACTTTAAAAAACTTAATCAACGTTGCTTTTGAAACTTATTGAAATCGTTATAATGTCTAATTCTACTCAATAAAGATTTAATATCAGACTTAAGCTAATACCACATATTTATCATTTCTTCTTTTCTCCAACTCCATGTGGTTCTTGAGGGTATTATGAATCAACAAATACTAAAGGGACCATTGTCAAATAAAAATACAAAAGGGTATTAGCAAGCATGATAAATATCCTCATCAAGGGCAAGATAGACTTTTTCATCTGAGGAAGCATATGGATAATTCTAAAAATAATATATGAAAGATTGCACTTTATTATTCCCAATTATCCTTCTATTTGCAATATGTCCTCTCAAGTTAGCTATTCTAGACAACTGACCCTCCTAAATTACTTTTTTTTTTTTTTTGTAATTTTCCTCTAAGTTAAGATCTCACCTTTACCATGGGAAAAAAAACCACACAACAACTCTTAACAATTAAATTTTCAATAAGCAAGCATATTCCACAAAAGTAGATAGTAGTTTAAGGCACCAACTGCTGAGAGAGCAAGTAGTTTTGGGGGTAAATTACAAATAAAGTGATATATAATTTGAGAAGAGTAAACCTAATTTTCTCATAAAATTTTATGTGAAAAGAAAAGTTTTCATCTCTAATGTATGTTTAAATTTCCAAGTTCTTACATATAAGGTATCAAGGTATGCTAGTGAAAAAAATATATCTTTTTGGAACCTGGCTTTGTTAGAAAGTCCCCTTTTGTTTCTTTATTTTCTTTTGGTATCAGTGGAAGTTTATCTTTGACCTCTTTTGTGTTTTCCAACTTGTGTGTTTTCTACCATAACAGTAGGGAATTGCACCAAAGCCCCACCTTGATAACCTAAAGAGTAGAATAATAAATATGTCTATGCATTAATACAGTAAGAGTTCTTATCTGTGATTATTTCGTCTTGGAAACTGTCTTCGACCAAAGAAAGTATTTTTCGGGGAGATGCACCAAAGCACATGTGGTCTTTTCGTCTGGCATGATGAAGAAAGAAAAGGGGGGTAGACCGGAGGAGAAAGATGGACCCATCCAATCACAAAGCTTCCTGGGGTTGGCTCGTGATTGAAGTCTTGGATTTTCCACTCTTGATTCAGGGAGGGTCAGTTAAAAAACTTGCCTAAACCTTCAATTAAGGTGCAGGATTACTTTCTTTTCCTCTTGGCAAGGTAATTTTCATGCAAAACAGTGGGGTTCACACAACAAATACTATTCTGACACGTATCAACCCTAGCACAAAGTCAGAAAACCCGTTGTGGGCTGACCAATCTTTTTTATGCTTTTTGTCAATATCTGCAGAAGGAATTCAATAAACAAAAAGCAGCTAAGTTTGTGGTCCAAATCCTAAAAATAAGTTGAATATCGTTTGGCTCCACACTAATCATACTGTCCCATTACCACATTCCAACAATGTTTATCCTTAAAAACGAAGGAGGCCCACCTTCCCAAGTGCATGAATGACCCCCCCTTCTCTTCAGTCATCTCTCCCCCACTAGTCATGTTGACAAAAGATGGGGCAAAAGGGCGGCAATAAAGTAGCCGTGGCTTGAACGGATTGTGAAGAAAGAATAGCTAAATCGGCAAGAAAGAAGTGGTTTGTAGTGTTTTTTTGAGGAGGATGGCCTTGGTGACCAGAAAGCTACTCGTTGAATCTTATTCACGAAGTAGGAGCTCTGTTCTGGTAGGGGTATGAGTCTATCTAAAGCAGTAAAGCCTAGAGGTGCCTCTGTGCTCCTCTTTGGAAGATAGGTAGAATAGAAGATTCTCATTCTTTTTATTTAACAATGTTCCCCTCAAGTCAAAGGCCAATTATAAGACAGTGGGCGCATATGTAGGGCTCATTAGGCTCGTTAGGCCGTTATCAACTAGGCTTTAGAAGATAATTATACTAAACAGTCCTAGCACATCAGCATTTCAACAGAAAGAAATGCTGGATGTTTTGCTTGCTTTTGTTTTAGATTATCGAATTTCCCAGTAGCTCATCTACAGGGATCCCATGATGAATTTCCCATTGTAGAATGCAACTTGTAGAGAATAGACATGTATCATGTTGCTATTGATTCCACCGGCCTACCAGCCTACTTGCTGACAGAAAATTATCTATCTGATTGCCCTGGCCTGATGGTATCCTTTGCATATGCCTGTCTTCTTATACCCCTCCCTCGCTTAGAGTAGGCAAAATGGTTCCTGCAAATCTTTCTATGTTCCAAACTTCTCTGTGTTTAGGCCCGTCAAGGTGACAGAAAATGAACACGATGCTGCTCTGTATATCAAAATAACCCCAAATTCCCAAGAGAAACTTCAGGAATGAGACAAAGGTTAAAATGATAAGCAGGATTGTAGCAAATAGAAAAACCCGCGGGGGGGGGGGGGGGGGGGGGGGAGTTGAAGCCCATCGCTATCAGCGGAACTTATATATTCTATGGACCTTTATATTTCCCTCCCCATTTGACCTGCCCAAAATTTTCAAGAAAAAAGGCTATTGTAGCCTTATATGTTATTATGTTTGACGGGTAGTCGAGGGATCATTACTGCCATGCTGTGCAAACTCCAAATTTGACAGCTCCCCTTCACTGGTACTGGCTTTCATCGTTCTTTAAAAAGCAGCATCCCGGCCTTCCCTCTTTCCCTGTGAAATATACATACTAGACAGAAGACACATAATATACTTCTCTAGGAACTAACACCCAAACTCTCACTGTGCAATAACTACTGTCTGCTGAGACTCCTCCGCCAGTGAATCAGTACTTTTCTCTCATGCCCATAAACCCTATTTGCTGTTTCTTGTTTTACTCTCGAGGAGGTAATGGAAAACACAGAGGAGTCCAATGCTAACAAGAAATGCAATACCAACCCGGAAAGTTTCAGGGGCAGAGCCAATCCTCACAAGCATCAGTATCACTATCAGCATCAGCTGCTACAGTACTCAAATCCTTATGGGTTCTGCAACCAGAACCAGTACCAGAGATATTGCCCAGCTCTGCTTCCTCTGCCTCCTCAAATACCGCTTCAGCTAGCTTTAACTCCACCTCTCCCTCAAAGCCAGAGCTTCAGGACAAAGACTCATTTCCACAAACCTTCATGCAAGCTGGATAACCTTCCTCTTGCCGCCGCCTCAGATACCCAGGTCCAAAACGTCACAATTTCGCCAGGTAAGTATCAAAAGCCTTCTCTTTTATTTGTTCTGTTTTTCCCCCACTTTACTTGCTTGCTTGTTCTTTGAAGTGCAAGTCTGGTTTGTGGTTAAGGAGTCTGGGAAGATGTATTTTTTGCTCATATAGTTTATGTATGAGATCCTAACCAATACGGAAGGCTCAGAATTGCGAAAGAGGCTCTATTTACTTTTTCTCTTCTCTTTCTTTCTTTGTTTTTCCTTCCTTTTTTACATTCATTCTCTGTTCTTGCCGATTCAAATATTTTTACATTTGAGAGTCTACAATGGAGACAATCCGAATGCTAAAAGCAACGCGTCGTGTTCGTTTTAGAAATTTCATGTACTGTATTTGTTCTCCTTTGCAGTTTTAGGTCTATTCCAAATCTATACCCGATTTAGACTTGAAATATCTAAATTTCATGATGATTAGAGTTGAACCAGTCTAACTCGTCTTTTTCTTCTCCTTATCTAATCAGCTCCAGAGGGACTCCAAAGGCCAAAAAGTTTACCCACTAAAGGAGATAATGGAAGTAGTGTCATAGGTGCCAGGAAACCACAAGCACTAGTGGCTGCAAGGAGGCCAGACCGCGGCGGTATAGAAGGGCCAGTTATCTCTCTCCTTGCCAACCATTTTCTTGTTCAATTTGACTCATTGCAACGGATTTTCCATTACAATGTCGAAATCTCTCCTACTCCCTCGAAAGACGTTGCCCGATTGATCAAACAGAAATTGGTCTTGGACAATCCGGTTGTACTCTCTGGTGCTTTTCCAGCGTATGATGGTCGAAAGAACCTTTACAGTCCCATAGAGTTTCAAAATGATAGGCTCGAGTTCTATGTAAGCCTCCCCGTTCCCACTAGCAAGCCAACTTTCCCAAATGCAAAATTTAATGACTTGCTAGACAAGCGTCCAAAGCTCAAACTTTTTCGGATAAACATCAAACTTGTATCGAAGTTTGATGGAAAGGAGTTAAGTAGTTTCTTAAGCAAGGAGGGAGACGATTGGATCCCTCTTCCTCAAGATTATCTCCATGCTTTGGATGTTATTTTAAGGGAAAGCCCGACAGAGAAGTGCATATCTGTTGGGAGATCACTGTATTCAAATGCGATGGGAGGAACTAAGGAAATTGGGGGCGGAGTTGTTGGATTGAGAGGGTTCTTTCAGAGTCTTCGTCCAACTCAACAAGGGCTTGCTCTCAACATAGATTTCTCCGTGTCTGCTTTCCATGAAAGCATTGGAGTAATTCCCTACTTGCAGAAGCGTCTTGAATTTCTTCGGGACCTTTCTCAAAGGAAGACTAGGGGTTTAATTGGCGGAGAGAGGAATGAGGTGGAGAGGGCATTGAAGAACATCAGGGTATTTGTTTGCCACAGGGAAACTGTTCAGCGATATCGGGTATATGGCTTAACCGAGGAAGATACTGAAAATCTTTGGTTTGCTGACAGGGACGGGAAAAACCTGAGGCTAGTGACTTACTTCAAGGAGCATTATAACTATGATATACAGTTCAGGAACCTGCCGTGCTTGCAGATTAGTCGGAGTAAACCATGCTATCTTCCTATGGAGCTTTGCGTCATTTGTGAAGGCCAGAAGTTTCTTGGGAAGCTTTCAGATGATCAGACTGCAAGAATCCTCAAGATGGGCTGCCAACGACCAAAAGAGCGGAAAGCTATTATAGATGGAGTCATGAGAGGACCTGTTGGGCCAAAAAGGTACTTTGTGATAGTTTTGCAGTTGAATAAATCGGTCAAGTTTTTGGCTCCCATCAGCACTTTGTTGGATTGGCTTTGAAATGGTTTCTTTAGCTTTTAATTCCTACCTTTTTTCTATCTTGACAGTGGGATCCAGGAAAGAGAATTCAAACTCCAAGTTTCAGGTGAAATGACGAGATTAAAAGGGAGAATTCTTCAACCTCCCAAGCTAAAGCTTGGTGATGGCGGCCATGTGAGAGATCTGATTCCTTCCCGCCACGACAGACAGTGGAACCTTCTGGAGAGCCATGTTTTTGAAGGAACTCAAATTGAAAGGTGGGCCCTAATAAGTTTCGGTGGCACCTCTGATCAGAAGTCCTACATTCCAAAATTCATAAACCAGCTATCACAGAGATGTGAACAACTAGGCATCTTTCTTAACAAAAACACCATCGTTAGCCCCCAATTCGAATCAACCCAAGTGCTTAACAATGTCTCTCTTTTGGAATCTAAACTCAAAAAACTACATAGAGCCGCATCAAACAACCTTCAGCTGCTTATTTGTATAATGGAGAGAAAACACAACGGTTACGCAGATTTGAAGCGAATTTCAGAGACGAGCATTGGGGTTGTAAGCCAGTGCTGCTTATATCCGAACCTCACAAAGTTGAGTTCTCAATTTCTGGCAAATTTAGCTCTCAAGATAAATGCCAAACTTGGGGGATGTACAGTTGCCTTGGACAATTCATTACACTCACAAATCCCTCGCCTACTCCGGTCTAATGAGCCAGTTATTTTTATGGGTGCTGATGTGACACACCCTCACCCCCTTGATGATTACAGCCCATCCGTTGCTGCTGTAGTTGGTAGCATGAATTGGCCTGCAGCAAACAAGTATGTTTCAAGAATGAGGTCCCAAACGCATCGACAAGAAATCATCCAGGATCTGGGCGCAATGGTTGGAGAATTACTGGAGGATTTTTTTCAGGAAGTAAGCAAACTCCCCACCAGAATTATTTTCTTCCGAGATGGGGTAAGTGAAACCCAATTTAATAAAGTGCTCCAAGAGGAGCTCCAAGCCATTAGAGGGGCATGCTCTGCATTTCCTGGTTATAAACCGCTCATCACTTTTGCAGTAGTCCAAAAGAGGCATCACACAAGGTTGTTTCCTTTTGAAACAGATCCATCTTCCACTCAAAGCCAGTTTTCTGATGAAAATATTCCTCCAGGGACAGTGGTCGATACTGTGATTACTCATCCTAGGGAATTCGATTTCTATCTTTGTAGCCATTGGGGCGTGAAAGGAACAAGCCGGCCGACCCATTACCATGTCTTGTGGGATGAAAACCAATTCACTTCTGATGAACTACAGAAGCTGGTTTACTGTCTTTGTTTCACATTTGTAAGGTGCACCAAGCCAGTTTCTTTGGTGCCTCCGGCTTACTATGCCCACCTAGCTGCATACAGAGGCAGACTTTACCTGGACCGGTCAGAACCTACAGCTTTTAGGAGGAGTGCTTCAACACTCTCCCGAGCTGCCCCTCCAAAAGCGACCCCTCTACCTAAACTCAGCGAAAAAGTTAAGAAACTCATGTTTTACTGCTGATGTTTCTTGCTTTCAGAATGCTGAACTCTTATTACCTGCACGCTTGAATTCCAGAGAGATGTAATCTGATTAGATCGTTTAGGATATCTAGTTTCCTCAATGACTAACTTTTACGTCAATTTAAAGATTGAGATCCAATTGCCCTTCTAGATTATGCAAATTGGATTAACTGAGGCTATGGATAGAAGATATGAGCTACTGTGGCAAAATAGAGAAGAGTATCGAGTCTAAGAGGATTCTTAGCAGCTTATTCAAATTTGGCTCTGTACTTTAACAAAAATATACTTCTATTTTAACTATCAACTTTTTAATAACACTCTTAGCAGTTTCTCTATTTTAACCATCTATTTTTACTATTCTATTTAAAATATTATTTTTTTTAACATTTATTTTTTGAATATTCGTTTTATTGTAACTGTCTAGGAGGAAGAAAGAAAAAAAGAGAGGGAGAACTCGAGAGTTGAGAGTAAGAAAAGAAAAGAGAGGAAAAAAAATATTAATATTTTAAGATAGTGAAGTGAATAATAATTCTCTAAAAATAGATAATCACTATTTACATGTTAAATTTTTTTGTTAAAATTTGTTAGAATAGATAAGTTGTTATGTTAATTTTTTGTTAAATTGGTTCTCTATTTTAACCAAAATGTTAGAATAGCGAACTTGTTAAAAATGTTCTCAGGATGTGCATGGTCGGGGGTTTAATTTTAGGGGCCAACTCTGACTCCATTGCACATCAACTTGAGTTGAGCTAGTATATGGGGTCCGGTTCGGGTCAAGGTCGACTAAGAGAGAGGGGGTAGAGGCACTCATGATATAAGAAAAAAAAATTAAAATTACTTTTGAGGGTGGGAATTGAGGTCAAGGTGGCTTTTTTTGGGGGCCAAACTATTCAATCCTTCCTCGATAGAAACAACTCGGTTAGGGTCGGATTTTTTAAAGTCCATGGATATTGAGAGAGTAGGTTATATTATTTAAAAATAAGAAAGTCATCTTAAATAAACTATAGTCTCTCTCCCATCAAATAATTATTTTTTATTATATATTCATTTAAATCTTCTCTTTTTTTTTTTTTACCAGTTTTTATAAATTATTTTTAATTTTTCATCAATTTCATACTCTAAATTTTTAACCATCTCAATATTTTGATTGAGCGACTCCGTTGCCACAGAGATACACAACGTCAGTGTCTATACATATCATCCATGTTTTCGTATAGACACTGACTCCATTGCACATCAACTTGAGTTGAGCTAGTATATGGGGTTTGGTTCGAATCAAGGTCGAGAGAGAGAGGGTAGAGGGCACTCATGGTATAAGAAAAAAAAAATTAAAAACTTTAGGGTGGAAATTGAGGTCAAGGTGGCTTTTTTCGGGGCCAAACTACTCAATCTTACCTCGATAGAAACAACTTGGTTAGGCTCTAATTTTTAAAATGATGGATATCGAGAAGGTAGATTATATTCTTTAAAAATAAGAAAGTCACCCTGAATAAGTGAAGTCTCTCTTTCTAATAAATTATTATTTTATTATTATAATATTTATTTAAATATTATTTATTCACTCTTTTACCGATTCTCGTTAATTATCTTTCAATTTTTCATCATTATCGTACTCTAAAATGTTAACCGTCTCAATATTTTGGCAAATTATGACAATCGAATACATGGTACTGATGTGATCGAGCCAGCCACGCTGCCACAGAGATACACCATGTCAGTGTCTATGGATTATACGCATCATGCATGCACCATCCATAAAGCATAGCAGACTTTGTACAGTGCAATAAAAGCCCACATAGCCTCAAACAAAGTAAAAAACAAAAACAGAAAAAATGTTTTAGGCTGACGCAGAAGGAATCGTATCAAACCGAAGCAAAGTACTGCCCAATGCCAGCCCAATTGCATAAAGAATATATTACGTAGAGAGAGAGAGAGAGTGCCAGAGTGGCCGAGATGAATATGAACCAAGAAAAGATGGGATTTGAAGTAAAGCCTCTGAAGTCTGACTTGCGACTTCCCCTTTTGTCTCTTCATCTCTCTCTCTCTCACCGTAGCCTGGCAATACCATAAACCTATCAGTTGTTTTTTCTCTCGGTGCGTCAGAGACAACTTTAAGTACTGCACGGCCATGGGAAGGGACAGAGAGACTGAGAAATAAACGTGGGCTTCCACAGATGAATTAGTGGTCTGGACCACTAATATGGATCTGGGTAACCTGCTCAATTTTTATTTTTTTTTGAGCAAGTTAGGTTGGTCATTCATATTAAAAATTAGTACATTGTAGCACCTCAGACAACCACACCTAAAAAACCAGAAAATAAAAAAACAAACAGAAAAAATAATGATAAAGATAGGACTGCCGTCAAGGCGTTAACTGAAACACTTTAGACCTTGGAGTCATTAGCGACAGTCACTAGCTAGAGACGAAACCGCTGTAGGGAGGAGGGCAGTGACAAATCTAGAGGTGCTATAGAGTGGCTCCGCTCCGACATCCATTGACTGAACAAAAGCAGCACAGGAGAGCTCCGAACAAAAGTAAGAAAACAAATTCGAAAAAAAAGTCATGTTAAGGTTGGCACATGAGATCAACGCGTCACTCTAGACGGCGAGTAAGAAGCACGCGCTCGAAGAAGAGTCATTAAAAGAGACGAAAGTGGCAGATTAAAGAACAAGGAGCGTGAGTGAGCCACGATGAGATAAGAGGGGAACGACAACCAGGGAAGAAGAGGGTAAGAGGCACGGAGGAAATGAGAAATAGAGAGAGGTTAGGGTTCTCGAATGGGAATCGGAATGGGGGCATGTGAAGACAACTAAAACCAAAGTTCCTATAAAATATTTCGCATAGACTTTCTTTTTTTATAAAAAAAAAAAACACTCTTCATTTTAGGTTGGGGTGATTTTGGTCAGATATCGACTCCTACCCAAAGTATTACTATTTTTTTATTGTTTTCAAAACGTTTTAAAAATTTTTACCATCATTTTTTTATCGATTCCAATATATTTTTATAATAATTTTTTAAATTTTAACAATTTTTAACACATTTTTTACCAATCTCAAAGAATTTACACTAATTTAAAAAAAATACAAATATAAAAAACTATTTTGAGATCTAAACCAAACATAACTTATATTTTTTTTCTCCTTATTATCCGAAACCGGATTAAGTCGAGCCAAGTTGAAGTGGTTAAATTCTGCACAACCCTATCCAAGATACCCTGAAACCAAAATAAATTATGAGACTTAAATATTTCTAAAATGAATGTAACTCATTAAAGACTAAATTCAATTATTTTAGAAAAAACAAAAAGTATCTTTTACCTCTTAAATTGCTATTTTTATTTTTTTAACCATATGACTCTGAGGTGATATTGGTAGAATCAAAATCTTCATTCTTTTAAAGATTTTTTTTTCAAAAAATAAAATTTTCAAAATTTTCACATCAACTTTAATTTTTTTATTAAAAAAATTACATCAAAATTTATCTTTCTCTACTTTTTAACAAACTCGAATATTTTTTATTAAAAAATTCCATCAAATGGTCCATCTCCTTAATTTTTAAAAAATAAAATTTAAACTTTTTCACCAAAACTATCATAAGTCAAAACTCTCAAAATAAATTTCCAAAAAAAAATTATTAAAATTATTAATTACCAAACATCACCATATATCTAGCAGTTGATATTGAATCACGTATCTTATATTTTGTGTGTTAATAAGTTAGATTTTAACCTCTGTAATAAATCTGAAAAGATAATAATTGGAGAAGATCGTTAAAAAGACTGATAATCTGGAGTCCTTGCAAACGGTAGGATAGTTTATGCTACTCATTTTATAATTTTAACATTAAAGTCAAGGAATATTTTTTGGTTTGTGACGCTACGTCCAATGAATATAAATAAAACCAACCAAATATTATCCTATTCAGCCAGAAATTAAAACCCGAGCCAGTAATGAATATATGTTTTTGGGCAGTCTGGGACTCATATTTCTGGTGATGTTTGCTGTCTAATTTTTTTTAAAATGGTGAAAGATTCGATTTAGATCAAATATTTTGTTGTAAACTAAACTGTTGGATGTTTTTAAATCAAAATTTTAGTTTACGTGAGTCAATGAAAATGTGAAAATAAAGATGATTTGAATGAATGTTTATTGTTATTATAATAAAAATAAATGATTTGATAAAGAAAAAGATATTATTTTATAGTTATTTTGTTAGTTTAAAATTTTAATATGGTAACCTTAATAAATTAGTTTGGATGGTTAGGACTTACGGTCTAGGAGTGTGCTCTTTTTGAAGTTTCATCTCCGAATCTGCTTAGGTATAAACAATTAAGAGTCACATCCAGAACCGAATTTACCTAACTTGTGTAACTTGGAGGCTCCACCTGTTCAAGATTGACTCATTAGGTGAGTTCTATTCTGGTAGGCCTACCAAATTGGATTTTTCTTCGTCATCTAACAAAAATATTTAAGATAGTCAAAAATTTTAGCATACAAGCATCACTTTTTAATTCTATAAAATGTTTTAGTTAAAATTTTTTAAAGATATTTAATTATAAATTATTTTTATTAAAATTTATAAAAAGTGTAAAAATAATTTGATAGAATTTTAATAAAATAGAATTATCTCTATGTGTACTTTAATTTGATTTAATTCTTATAAATAAAATATTAAAATTTATATGAAAATTATTAATTTTTGTGCTGAATTTTTTTTTTTATTTCTAATAACTGCGAACGGTGAAATTTTCCCCCACCGCCACCCCGCTCTTGTTTCTTGTGCACCTCCGTCACCCAGTCCCTTTCAAGCCCAGAACTTTTTGCTTTTCGTTTGATTTTTTACGCTATTGATTGATTGAGCGGTTAGCGGTGTTTGATCTGAGTGGAGAAGGGTCCTAGCTAAACGGTCAGATCAAGCTAGTGAGATCCGATAACCAGATACACGCATGGAGTTCACGTGCTGTCCCATCTCGACAACCTACACCAAGAAACCGCGGGATCTATCTTGGACTTATAAAACGTTAAAGGCTTCCCCAGATGTCTAATCTGCAGACTGCAGTGTCATGGTTTAGACTGCAAGGCTATGTTACTTAACAGGTCTTAGATTCGGTATCAGCGTTATGCGTGTGGTTGGAGTTGCTAGTTACTTAAAACAAAGTTAAATTGTGCTGTAAATTACGCTAAGGTCCGTTAACAAGTTTCACTTGTCTTGTTGGTTAGCTTTCATTGTGTGCTCGCGTTTGCTTGCGCGAGATTATAATTATTTTTTCGTTAGTCTCGACTTCTTGTGCGCTTCAACTTTTGCGAGCTAAAAGTTTATTTTTTAAAAAAAATATTTTAAACATGCTTGCTTGACGCTTCCTAATCTGTCCCAACGAAATATATAAATAAGTTAATTTTAAAATATGCATCTCTTGTGCTCTTTAACTTATCCGAACGAAATATATAAATAAATTTTATTTTAAAACATATTTCATTGATGCTCCTTCTGCTCTAGCGAAATATATAATAAGTTAATTTTAAAACATGTCTAGTAAGTGATACTTAACTTGTCCGAGCGAAATATGTAAATGAGTTTTATTTTTAGAACATACTTCTTTGATGCTCCCTAATGTGCTCCAACTAAATGTAAATATGTTTTATTTTAAAACATACTTTATTACTTGCCCTAGTGACCTGTATATACGTTTTGTTTATCCATAACAAATTAACTTTTTGAATCGTATACACTATTTATGATTTTATGTAGTTACAGTGAAAAATACTATTTTAGTATAATTTTGTAAAATACTTTTTAAAAATTTTTTAAATCTATTATATAAATTTTTGAGACTTACGATTACAGTTCTATTATTATTATTATCCATCTTTCTCTCAACTGTCCCTCTCACTATTATCAACACATTCATAACTCATTTGTCATAACAAATTATGAATAGTTTTCATTTAAACTTAGAAAGCAGGAAAAAGAAAAGAAGGAAGGCTGCTAAAAACAGCCATAGCGTGGCAATTGTCCCCATTATTTTTCTTTTTTGTTATTGGATTTAAAAACTCAAAATGAAACTCTACTCATCCAAACATAAATTCAGAATTTTAGAAATCAGCATCTGGGACCTGAAACCAGGACTCAGACCCCTTACCAAACATTGCCCAAGTACCAGTTGGGTTTTGGCTGGTTATTTTTATTTTATTTTTCTAATTGGGTTCTGGTTGGTTAACTTCTTTTAATGCTTTTTTTTTTGTCTGTTATTCAAGTTTGAGATATTTTTTTTTTTATGAAAAGCTCATTTTGAATAAATTTTCTTCGTGCATACCAAATTCTGATTTCCAAGATGGAAAAAAATGTTTCAGTTTACCCTATTCTATTTGTTTTCAAATAAATTAATTCTTTATTATTTAAAAAATAAGCAAATTACAACAATCTAAGCAAGTATCACCATTTTCTTAACTACCTCATAAACTATCACTAAATGCAACTCACGCTTTAAACTATGTCTTGTTGCATTTCTACCCCTGAATCAATTTCAGACGTCAATTTGAATAAAATTCGTTCAATTGAGTTACATATGAATAAGTTAAATTATAGTAACTCTACCATTTTAAAGTTACTTTTTTAAACTATCACTCGTTGTAAATAATCTCTAAATAATATTTTTGTTACGATTTCATCTTCCAACTAATTTGAGGGGTTAATTTGAACAGAATTCATCCAATGTACATTATAAATGACCCTCAACTAATTTCAAAAGATTGTTTTGCCCTACTAAAATATGAAGAAAAGAAAATGCAAACTATGACACATGAGAACTTTATTAAAGAAAATCATGTAAATCAAGAGGGGTCAGACCCATTAAACTTCTAGATGTCAGAAAAAAAGAAGGTGGCATGCAACCACTAAAATTAGTGGTTGCGGCCCATTGCGCAAGCGAATTTTCAGTCCGCTTAATCGAACAAGCCATCCAAAAGGTGGGTTTGGATAAAAAAAACTCCAGGTCTGTTCGATAGTTTTGGCGATGGCCCAGTCACTAGGTTGGAGAGGGTGAGCCAAGGAGTCAATTACAGAGACATTATCCCGTTCTTGAAGCGTAGTTCCCATTCATCTTTCGAGTTTCTGACGGAAAGAAAAATTGGAAAAAAGAGAAATATTGTGAAGGGATGGGACAGGCCTCGGTTGGGCCCGCCAGTGAAAAAAAGCTGGAGACATTGAATGGTACACACGACCAATGGGCTCTGAACTGTGATCTGTTTCTGGTAGTGTCCCCACTTTATCTTTTTTTTGGTTTGTGTTGTGTATTTAATGCATATCCAGAAGGGCAGGGGGCGCCCTTTTTGTCTCTTCTCAGTGGAAGTAACCCAGCAAAACTCTAAAAGGATGAAGAGGTAAACAAATAAGGTTCCGTTTGTTTACTTGAATTTTTCTTATTTTTCGTTATTTAGTAAGTACCAGTAATTATAAAAATTCTATTATTTTTTTTAAAATAAACAAAACTCAAATTTTTTGTAAAGTATTATTTTATTTTTTATGTATCGCGGCAATCTACTATTGAGATGAGATTTAAAATCTATGTGAGTATGTTGGCTAATGACAATTAGATAGATAATTTATTTGTTTCAAAAATTTATCTCAAATACTTGACAGATAAAATTGATACCTCAGGAACTAAAATGTGAAAAATATAAATCAGAACTGTTCAGTAATTAAAGTTTTTTATGTAATTACGTAAATTATTAAGTGTGTTAAACATAAAAAAAATATTTTAAAAAAATTACCAAACACTCTGAATGAATTTTTTTTCTTTAAAATATTTCACTGAAAATTATTTTTTTACGTATTATTTTACAAGCAAATAAACCACCCTCGCTTTCGTTTCAATTTTTTTAGATATATGAAATGCCGATAAAGCCAATGAATTGATTATATAATACTATCGAGATCTTATCTGGAAGAAAAAATTGACCAACGGTGCAAAAATATCTAAAATTGATAATTTAAAATTTTCAAAGTGAATAATTTTAAGATGTGACATGTCAAACACCCAATGCGCATACCAATTATAGGGCAGCTCACGAGACGAATAGTTCTGTCCTGATAACTGTCTGCATCACATCAACTAACTTCCCATCCATTGTACCCGGCATATGCAACTATCTTTTTACTGGTAAATCCTAACATGTATTCATAGCAAAACACGTATTTAGACCATTTATTTATTTTCTACTGAAGTTTACCAAGCTTGGACTGGCATACCACAAAAAGTAGTTGAATGGGACCCTATACGCTGCATCCCGTTCGGGGTTTTGGTAGATCAACTATTGCCGTGAATTTCATGCATAATTCCACTAATTTACTTTCTTCATAAAAGAGAAACAAATAAATAAAAAAGAATTCTTCTATTCCATACTATACGTTTTAAAATTTGTTGAAACGAGGAGAAACATTTACATGTACATGAACATTTAATACTGCTTAGTAAAGAGTTTTGCTTCCCACATTCAAAACCTTGATTCTGGGAACTTATCTTAATATCTATGCATGTCAATCTAGCCCCTGTAGTAGCTCATTTGTTTTTGTTTGTAGCAAAATTCATGTTGCAAAGTCATGAAAGATGCGTAACCAACGTATACGCTCGAGTCAAACGTCAGAAAACGGGCCCTTGTACAGATCTCTCTGCTGGAAGTTGAAGTAGCTCCCGAATCCCTTCACAAACCTGTGTGCAATCGAATGAGATAATTCTTAGAGCCCAGAAAACTGAAGAGACTGACTTGTTCACACAGATGAAACAAAGAAGTTAACCAGCATAAATGTGCGTTCATCATAAAAAAGATGCAAAATATCAAGAAACTGTTGTGCTTGTTTCACATTTTATTGTAATTGCCTTCGGATACACCTAACAGAGTTTGAATAACCACACCCCACGTAGAGGAAAGAAGAGGGGGAAAAATGCCCTGGCTAGACCTAACAGGAAGATACTTTGAGCTGTATTCCAACTAGGCAAGACATGTTGAGACATGGAGAAAAGCAAACCACATTGATCAATGAACATACCAGCTTTATTTGGGCTTTGATAGAGGCAATTAGGTGAGTATACTCCTCTATTTTCCTGCATAATGGACTCCAGCATTGCATTAAGCTCAAATGTACTTCCATGAAGTACAAAAATAAAATAAAATACACCCGCCAAGCAACTAAGAAAAAGAGAGAACCGTGCAAGGCATATGTACAGACAGGAATGAGCAGTTAGGTGCAACAAATGACGTGCTACATTCATCGAAGCATAGATTACTGAATTGGTGACATCAAATTCTATTAAATGATTGAAGTGTGGAATATTCAGATTTTGCAGCCCGTGCAAGATTCACATTTTAACCAAGCATTCAACAGCCTTTTTGGCAGTGTGAATGTAAGTATAAAAAAAGCAGTGGTTAAGAAACTAGATGTATGAGAAACGCAGTTCACATAACAAGACCAATAAAACATGCTTTAAAAGAGCATTTCCTTAAGTCAGTTCAAAGTGCTACTATAAGTAACACTTTGATATGGTTGTAACGGTGTGTGAATCACTTTGCAAACTAGATATCCTTTGCAAGAGTGAAAATGATAAAAACATTAAAGAAGTAGTGTATACCTGGCTAACTTTTCCTCCCTTTGCGAAATGAAATTTAAAGCTTCAGACCAGGTGAACTCCACATGGAATCCAAGTCCAACATCCACAAATATGTGCTTCGTATCTGGCCTGGTAAAAGAACAAACAGCGGTTCAGATTTAAAATAGATGAAAAATTTAACTAGAAAACTGATCAACTCCCTCAAAATACGCTACATATTCAATGCAAAGCTTAGTTCAAAGTTTTCATGCCCGTGGCATACCAACATAAAGTGCTGATACAATCAGGGACAAACTTGAAATGAAAGGTGGCCACTGTCTCCCACCCATCCTTCTACCCCCTCAAAAAAATAAGAATAAAAAAAATTAGGAAGTTAGAAAAGAACTAATTTATTCACTCACCCCAAGACATCATGGACAACAAAACAGAGACCACACTATTATCATTTGTATTTCCCTCCAAAGATTCCTCATTTGTAACCCGAACAGGACATAATTCATTCGCCTCAGTCCCCCAAACTAGTCTAGTTTATCGATCCCTGAGAGAGAGTGTAAACACTTTTTCCACATACTCAACAATGGTGATAATTAGCCCCACAGGGAAGTAAGCGAAACTAGTAGCTACTGGAACATAATCGATAATAAATTAACCAAATTTATTACCTTTGCGTCTCAGGAGAAGACAAAAAAATATATACATGGAAGACAAAAATTGCTTGCACCACACATTCGCGAAGATGAGACATTAGAGGCTTACACATCAGCTTGCACGTACACTTCAGAGCCGAGATTGACCAATGTCCTAAGACTGGCTACGCTATTTCTCTCCAGATTTTCTATGTTCCTTCGTAAATCTGAGCTATACGTGCACAGAGTCAAGTAAGAAACATCGACAAATGGGTTATGATCCTTAATGTAGAGTTTATTCCAGGCAAAATGTTGTCCGAGTTGTATATTATCTACCAAATACATATATGGAGTGTGAGAGAGAGAGAGAGAGACAAGGGAAAGGATACAAAATCTTTTGTTGTTCGAGGACTTTGTCCCTGCAAAATAAGAACAGAAACATAAATGAAGCTATAAGTGGCATTTCTGAAAGATTTAGTGCTTCTTCCCACTTCTCGTGTCTCAACCAACTTATCAACAAAACAAGTATACAGATTAGCTATTGAGAAATTGCCACTTCTTCAATCATTCACTTTTCCAAAATGTTGTGGACTTTAGAACCATGATAACCCAAATTACACCAGCTGAAGTGACTGAGCCAGAACGTCAATTTTCAATTCAAGACTGAGACTAAGAAGGATAAACACTTCTGATTTGTTACCCAAATTAGATGGTCTAATTCAGAGAGAGATAGACACACAGTGTGGGGTCTACAGCATTCAACTTGCCCAAATTAATTATCAAACAATGTGGAGCCCACAACATTCCATGCACAGTATGTCTATCTCTCTCCGAATTAAACCATCAAATTTGGGCAACAAATTAGAGAGGATCTCAATCCCTTAAAAAAGACATGAACTCTTATAAGAAAGAATAATATGTTTTGTAACTCATATTTTTCCCTTATAAACAAGTGCCAACACCCAATAAAATGCTTCCCCAATAACTAGGACTGCAGGTATAGATAATTTTTAGAAGCACCAACTACAATAAGAAAGACACGAGACAACAAAACACATACCTTTCAGCAATAGCTCGAACAAGATCTGGTTTCAACCATCGATCAACAAATTCCTCAAATCTCTGTACTTTGTCCTGGCGGAAGCTGTCCATTTCAATCCTTTCACATATTTAAGTTAGATTAGAGCTCCCCAGCAAGTCACCAAACCAGAGAGAGAGAGAGGGAGACTATGCTCAAATATACATGTTTAGCACGATCATAAAAAAGAGTCAGGAGTTAGACTAGCATTTAGAGAATACATAAAAATTACATATATTTCTTCTCTCGTGACAAAACTTTGCAAATATATCAAAGAAAAACGGCATCATCATCCTCATTGTCTAAAAAGTGTTAGTTTAGTGCATCTCACCAGGTGCAACGGGACTCTGATTAGATCAAAGAAAAGAGAAGAAAAACCAAGGAATTCGCCATGTGAAAACAAAGCATAAACAAGAATGCACCTAAAATATACTTTAAGTGGAATTTGAGATGATAATGAATATGGAATTTCTAGAAACTAACCCAGTTTCATAATGCCTACTCCGCCTCATTAATTGGGCTTTCCAAAATTCAAAAAAATCCAAACAGAAGCATTATAAGAACTATTGGCAACAAATTTGATCAATCTTCAACATTACTGCCATGTAATAACAATTAGTTTTGAAGAAAAGAAAATGTGCGTCAACTAATTTAATCAGGAAAGTGGACAACGTTCCGCTTCCACTTTTTGCTTGTACCAATTCTCTTATGCATTTTATCAAACTCATGAAGTGCTGAAGCCTGAATTCGTAATTTTGTTGCAACTTGACAACTACCAATTATCTATCGCGGTAACAAACTGTTGTTTGATAAATTGCGATCACACATTCAAATTGGCACTTAAAACAATCAAAATCCAAACCAAACTGTGAAGGTGTGGGGCGATAGAGGAGATTGTAACCCATAAAGTCCTGTGAACGTTAACTTGCTCACGTCCTCGGCGTGGCTTTGGAGCCCTAAATCAAGCTGCGGGGCCAAAAGGTTCAACTAATTCAAGAAACAGAACCAGCTCGAGGTTTTAGAGAGGGAAGAACCGGTTTTTGTTTTCAGTCTCCGGGGGTACGAGCCCATTTGGCCTCCTTTTGCTAGAAAAGGAATCACATCAATTTCTTCTGATGCATAAACCAAATGAAAGATCCACGGGAGATGCCATTAAATAACAAAAGAAGTATAGAAGACGGGAAAACTAATAACTCGAGAAAACAAAAGAGAAAAATAACAAACAAAAGCTAACATGCAAGAATACATAAAATCTAGAAAAGGGTTCAAGAGATGAGGACAAAAGCCTGTCATCCAACATAATGCATGCAGGGAAAAATAACTTCCATATTTCCAATTGTATTCTCCTGTACATCAAATATCCATGAATACCAGAGGAAATGGAGAGGAGATGAAATTGTAAAGCTAGAACCATCTTCTCATTGTACAGATCACAGGACACTGAATCCAACCAACCAGGGAGCGTGTCATTGAAATAATTGCCATCCAATGTTAAAGTGCGAAGCATCGCCAATCTGGATATCCCAGGCGGAATTGAACCATACATAAAACTTGAGCTCAAGTCCAAAAGTACAAGCGAAGATAGCCTATAAATCTTATCCGGTAGTGGTCCCCAAATCCCCAAAGAAACTAAGCTAAGAACCCTTAAAGCTGGGTAATCTTGTCAATGTGGTAACGAAGGAAACAATGGAGAAACTTTCAGAGAGTCTTATTGGGAATTGCAAATCCATTGAACCCGCTGACCTTGGCAAGCTTATCTCTCATAATTTTGAGTTCAGTAACAGAACTTTCCTGTTACTGAACTCTGAACAAGAAAAAAAATTAAAACCCTAAAAATTGCAAACAAACAGGGAAAAATTAACATGAAGGAGGGGAGAAGATGAGAGTACCTGTGGTGGTCGGCGAAGGTGCTGTGCCGCCTGTCCGCAGGGAGATTGGAGAGGGAGGGGACTGGGGAGGGAGAGAGAAGCAAACAGCGAAGAAGAAATTGAAGGAGAAGAAATGAGAGAGAGGGAGACAAACGACGTCGTTTAATGTAAAAACAAATAAAAAAACAAAACCCGGTTTTATCGGTACACGGGAACGGTAAAACCACCGGATTTTTCAATATATAAGCCATCAACATCGTTAAGCCGGATACTGAGAACCAATATATTAGATACCAATGACGATTCCAGTGGCGGATGGAGGGGGGCAGGCGCCCTGGCTGTTCTGCGTATATATATATATATTATATATATATAGCCATTAAAACAAAGACTGATGAATAAAGAACTCACGTTTTGACAGCTGAGGCACTAAAAGCAAGCACCACTCCAAACAAGCACGTGCATGACTGGTGCGAAGGAAACAATTGCATCCTCCAAGACAAAATCTTAGAAAAAAAGAAATAAGGAAAAAAAAAACTATTTTCTTTATGCTTTTTTTGGGTAAATTCTTTTTTTTCCCCTAGGTTAGTAAATTCAGTAGAAAATATTTTTTCATCATATGATCTAAAAAAAAAACTTTCCAAATAAAATATATGAATTTAACGTCAAGAGTTAGTCTAGTGATTAGACTCTGGCCTTGGTAATTTATTTTTCTAGAACTTATGACCAAGTAATTATTTGATTTATGGAAGACGAGAGGACTGTACAGGCTCAATTTTTATTTTATTTTTGTGCAACTACCCCCCAAGCTAGTGGGTGATGTTATAAGGTGATTTTTGATAATTTGTTAAAGATTGGAGGTCAATGTTTATATTATTGGAGATTGGAGTTCAAGGGCTTATTTGGTGTTGTGGTTTTTGACAAGTTGTTAAAATTAAAATTAGTGAATTGTGAAATGTGAATGTGAAATGTTGATTAGTTAATGCACGTGCATGTATTTCAATATTTTTAATACTTTTTAATCTTTAATTTTTAATATTTTAATTCTAAGACACTTTTTGTATTAAGTAGGAAAAAAAAATTGTTATTTTGCTTTTGGAGTTTGCCTCTCCTTCAACTTGAGTCCTGGTTCCGCCACTAGCTGGTTCCACCAGATTTTACTGGTAGCTTTGAACAGCCCTAAGCCCATACATACACACACTGGTTTTTTGGAGCAAATAGTTTTTTTTTGTTTTACTTGATCAATTACTTCCCTACCATCCCAAAAGTTTAAAATGATAAAAAGAACTTTTGTTTAGATGCAAAATTATTATTTCAAGTAAAACTTTATCCATTGAAAAGTTTTTAAGAAATTTTTTTCTTTCTCAGTGTTTGATTATTTTTTAGTGTTTAATTATTCTTTCAAAATATTTTCGATGTTTTACATGTTTAATAAATTAAGTATTTATATATAAAAAAGGAAAATTTTCAAATAAAACACTAGGTTTTAATCATTTTTTAAAAAACTTTATGGGTTTTAAAAAATTTAAAAAGCTCACTAGCTTGATCATTTTAATATCAAAACTCACTGGACCCAACGCCTTATACCTGTTTAACGGAAAATACATCTCGTCCAATTACAATGTGACACGTGTCATTAAATAAATAAAAAGTATTTAAAAAAAAAAAAAAAAGTAAAAAAATAAAAAAAAAAAAAAAAAAAAATTATTTTTTTTTTCAAAAAAAAACAAGAGAGGAATTGGGGACCCCCGATCCCTCATGGTGGAGGGGGGGATTCCCTCCACCTCTGGGTCGTGGGAAGAGAACTCCCTCCTCACAAACTGGGCAGCCTAAAGGAGGGGGGATCCACCCTGGGCGGTGGTCTGGGGGAGGTCCTCCAACCGCCCCAGATCGAGGTGGAGGGGTTCCCCCTCCATAGTGAAAGGATTGGGTCCCCGATCCTTCCTTTTTTTCTTTTTAAAAAAAAATTAATTAGGTTTTTTTATATTAATTTATTATTTTTATTTAATGACACGTGTCACATTGTGATTGGATATGATGAATTTTTCGTTAAACAGGTCTAACAGCGTTGGGTCCAGTAAATTTTGATATCAAAATGACAAAGTTAGTGAGCTTTTTAAAATTTTTTAAAACCATGAGTTTTTTTAAAAAGGCACTAAAACTTAGTTTGTTATTTGTAAATTTCCCTAAAAAAAATTAATACTTCCTATGTATTAAATAATTAGGCTATGTTGTAAACAATATAAAATATCATATGCAACTTTCAAATTCGAAAGGATAAAAATATGTGTTATTCTTTATCTCTAAAGGTGTATAGATATCGAGTTGTTTACAATAAGCTTATACAACAATAAGATTGCTTTAAGGAAAACTTTGAAATATCGTTAAATAATCTTCAATGATCTGTACAATCTTTCTCCAACTAACACGCATTCTTACATTATGTCCAATAATTGTAAAAAATAAACACTTGTTCCTTGATAGACATTTTCACTTGTTCCTTGCTCCGTTAGGGTTTCTTTTATCAATTCGCAATCAATCGCCAAAGATGTACAAGGAAAAATATAGACAGCAAAAGAAAAGATATCTCCAGAGCTCGCACAATGTTTAGCACCCCCAATCGGCCGCTTGCACCTCTCTCTGTGGTAACCGCCCACAAGTACTGTTAATACCGTTACCAGTAGATTCCAATTACCGATCAAAACACTACCGAAATCGGCCCCCTATTTGGGGACACCAGCATGGGCGATGCTAGGGGCAGAAACCGAATTGTCATAGATGCAGGACATAGCTTAGCTTATCCAGATGTTACACATTGTTTGAAGCGAGACTGAGTTACAAGTTACAAAAAAAAAAAAACTGAGTTACTATTGATGTAGAATGGCGCCCCATGTTAGCAGGGTTCATTGTAGTTCGAGGCATCGTCGTGGGGGATTAGTAGGTGTCGCAAAACTCACAAAGCGATCGGATGATAATAACTCGGCTCGTCAAGCCCAAGTGAATCTAAAACCAGTCCAAATTCTTTTTATTGTTCCTGTCTATTCTTCATTAAATCCATGGTCTAGGAAAGCAACTCCGATTAGAATTTAGCCTTATGCTTATGTACTACTCAAGCTCAAAGTCTTAGTTCAAATTTGAACATGAGCAGTCAATCAAGAAGGCAGCTAAAAGGACAAACCGGCAATGGCCCATGTGTTCATCGCCTTACCATCTCCTCGTGTAACTTCAACATGGTTTGTGTCACCCCATGTTGCCAGTAATCACACCCTATTTCATTAGCAATCTCAGAGTTGTGTAAATCACCGTGTGTCAAGTGAGTTGGCCCCAGTACTTCCCAGCCATTTCGCAGTTGCGCATGACCATTTCATAAGCCCACCAGCATTAATGACTCGCGGACCTGCCGAGTTAGATCTTAATTCTTCCAAAAGGTTTCATGAGAACTACTCGCAAATGAGCTAGTAAAATCGTTTCTGGTATATCCTCTATTACTAATTTGGTAAAAGAAAACCAGGGCTTCTGTTAAGCTAATTATATTTATGCCCCCTAATGTTGTAAATCAGCAACTGTCATGGAAGACACAATCGAAGCACTAGCATAATCTAGGAAGTTCATCACTAGATGCTTTCAGATGACTATTGTGCGCAGCTTCAGACTAGAGAACAAAGATAACATACTCAAAACCTAAGACA
Source organism: Morella rubra (assembly GCA_003952965.2). Lineage (NCBI taxonomy): Eukaryota > Viridiplantae > Streptophyta > Magnoliopsida > Fagales > Myricaceae > Morella > Morella rubra. The sequence continues at coordinate 36,490,509 of CM025855.1, forward strand.
ATGGCATGTCAGCTTACTAGACCAAATTACAAGATCCAGCGATCATATTAATATTACTCATAACTCTCTGTTATTATCCACAAAGTTCATTCATGGAAAGAACTTCGACAATAGAGTTCCCTTTAAAATGCACGCGACATGACATCGACGAATTCCTTTCCTCTTGTCTGTACAATTCTAAAATACAATGTTTGTTCCTCACTCTCAGCTTTCAAAACAAGCCATAACTTCCCAGTAACCGAATCACCACTGAAGTTACGCAAAATTATTCTTGAGCAAGCTAAGAGTTCAAAATTTATCCCCACAAACCACTTATTATGCATACCTTAATTCAGTACTCAAGAAGAGAATAGTTTAGTTCTACGAACGAGGGTAAAATGATCTTTAGCATTAATTCTAGCATCTTTAGTGACAACAGTATATCATTCTATAAAAGCCAGTAACGATGGCAATTTGTAAGACTTACACTTCAACAATGCTTACAAAAGAAAATGTGCTTCACCAATGTAGCAATACCGAGCTTTCTGTTACCTTCTTCAATCCCTATGCCTTGCTATCAGTAATAAGCAACTTTCTGTACTAAAATCAGATAATAATCAAAAAATTAGGAGCCATTTATCACGACTGCCCCAATACACGAACAGATTTACTGAACTCCTAAATAGTGAGTAATCCACTGGAAACAAGATCCTGCTGTGCTCTGGAGTTTTGATCAATCAAAAGCGTTAACTGAAAGAAAATTATAATCACACAGTCGTATCATGCATTCCTTCAGCAGAAACAGCCGTTGTTTCTAGTATTGAGTGACCTTCACCATCCAAAGCTTCCATATTGGATCTACAACTGAAGTAGAAAACTGCAGTCATCATGGAATCAATAAGCACCACAAAAGAGTACATAATCACCAAAAGAGGCCCTTCCCATAGCCTTGAGGACCCATCTCCATAGCTCAGCGTCTTCACTCTATGCTCAAACAACCCCTCAATGAAGGCCATCCCGATTGTGGACCCAAGAAATATCAACAGACCCACTTGAGTCTGGCCCTTAATCAACACACTGGACTGCAGAATTGCCTGCGGTCCCGAAACATCCTCCAATACAGACATGACAATAGCAACGTTGCAAATAATTATTGCATTGGCAAAAATAACGGAGAAACCAAGCCCTGCTATCGTTGCAGCGTAGATAATCAGATCCGAAGCTAACCCAATTACAGTAAAGGCACTGCACACGGCAAGGAGTAGAACAAAAAACAATGTTACACAGCTAACAATCAACAGAGAAACCCACACATACGTCGAAACAAGCCGCCTCCAAATCTTGGCAATGACGACACAAAACTTGGACACATCAAATGTTTTCCTCGAATAAGTACAATCTACCGAATAAACCACCGCAGCTTTTGATAACAACGAGAACGTGATGTACAAAGGGAAGCACATTGCCAATGAGACACCCATCTCTGCGAAATGCTGGCACGACCGTTTGACAAAAGGCCTAAGAGACAGTCCACTGGACTTGACCACCAACAAGAGCCTTATAGTCAGTCTCTTCACTATAGCCTGATTCACCAACACATTCGACAAAAGCACTGCAGTTACCGGGCAAATGAGCAACGCCGCAATCATCATAAACCCCGATAAATTGTATCGTAGAATCTTAACTGATTCTCTTAAGATCTCCAAGGCATTCATTGAACGGAACTGGGAATTATCGCTATCAGAGGGTTCTAACTCGAAGTTTCGCAGATGGGCGTCTTGGGATTCATCTTTTGTCGAATGATCCCCCCTATTTCTAGGTGAAGCTCCACTGGAAACTTCCATTACTGTCAAACTTTCCTTCACAAATTCAACAACTTTAAGAAACACAAAAAGATCCGAAAAAGCTAGAGCTACCTCCGTAACTGAAAATCGAGGCTGCAGCTAATGAAAAAAAACGATGGGAATCAATTCCGAGCAGGAGAAACCGGTAAAAGCGAGCGTCACGCAATTGAATGTGTGCGGTACCTGAAAATGCGGGTCCGCCGGTGATGACCACAAGGCCGAGAAATGGAGGGCAGGTCACGAGGGAAGTCGAGGGCGCGAAGAGGGAAGGGTGTTGAGGGCGCGTCGCACGGCGCATAATCAAGGCGTGATTTATGTGAGGATGAATAGAGCTTTGGAACGAAGGAACTCGCGCAAGCCGTGTGATTCTTTAGTTTTGAAAGCAGATTGCTTGCTTTGGCGTCAGTGATTAATCCGGAGAATAACGTGTGTGGGGAAGTTGTTTGGATTCCACGCGGGGGCGGTGGATCTGACGGCCTCGCTCTACCGACGGCAACGTTTCGATCCGTATTGTAATAGTGTGTAAACCTCACGGTACGACGAATATGGTGACATTGAATATGTACTTAAACTTCCATTAAAATCTGAATAAGCACAAACAATAAAAAGAAATTTTCATGTGTATTAATAAAAAATAAATGATACGTGAAAAGGTGTTCGGAAAAGGGTTTTTAGAAAGTAATTTATCTTCAGGAAATACTAAAATAGCATTATTATTTTTTTCGTTCAACTTACTAAAACATAACTCTGAAAAGGTCATATATCTGTGACTTTTAAAAAAAAAAACAAAATTAAGGCATCAAAATAAGTCAAAAACAAAACCTGTCCTCTAAAGAAGCTGTCCGATTGGGGAATTACTACGAGGTTACCGACAAACCACGTGATTGCAGTCCTTGGGGGGCCAAAGAGGAAAAAAACATATTCTCCTTCGTTTTATTTGTCGGTGGAGAAACGGTTTATTTGCTTTTGGCATTCTGTTTTTTTCTTTTTCTTTTCTAAGCAATCCCTTTTGGGTATCATTCGGAATACTGACATTTCTAGGGTCATCGTGCTTATTTATATATTTTCGCTTCTGGGTCGGGTTCTTGCCTTTCTTTTTCTTTTTTTTTTTCCCCTTCCTTTTTTCCTTGTAAAAAAAAAAAGAACTAAGTTATTGAGTGTCAAAATTTTGAACCGGATTAAAAAAAATAAATCTATTTTTACTTTTTTACCAAATCTCGTAAACTATCTTCACTTTTTTACCGATTCTCTTACTCTAAAATTTTAACAATCATATATAATTACTCAGTAGTATTCGGCTCTCAAAATTTTAGTAGTTTAAAATTTTTCATGTATGAGATGAGTGAAAAAATAAAGAGAATTTTTTTTATGTTTATTTAGATAAAAATAAATTATTTTATTAAGTAAATAGAGAGTAAATGCTCAAGTTGTATAGGATTTCGACCCAAATTAGGTAAGCTCAGGCCGAGTACTTCTGTTCATGGGCTTTAGAGGTGGGGCAATAAGGAGACTGACGAGTAAGATTCGCAAGAAACGAATACATGACCATGTTTGGTAACGAGTCTGAGTCCTAGGTTTCGTTTCATTTCACTGTTCCGCATGCTGTTCGAGGTAGCTCTGACTTAAAACAAATTAATGTGGCCTGTCAATTACATTAACATCCGTTAGCAATGTGCACTTGTCTCGCTAGCTAGTTTCCGTTGCGCACTCGTGCTCGCATGTGCTAGATTGTAATTATTTTTTCGTTAACCTCTGCTTCTCTTGCGCGCTCCAACTTGTGCGAGCCAAAGGTTTATTTTTTTAATATTTTTTTTTTTTTAACGTTTCACTAGCCCTTCCAAGAGCGCGTGCTCTTTCATTCGCTTCCCTCGTGCTCTATAAATTGTTACCTTCTTACTTATCATTTTGCTTGTCTCGTTTATCACATGCTCTCTAATCACGAGAGCGATTTTTTTATAACCTTTGCTTCCCTCGTGCTCTATAAATTGCTACTTTAACTTGTCCTTTTGCTTATTTCGTTGGCATTTTACTTTTTATTTAAAAAAAAAAAAAAAAATTTGCTTGCAGACTGGGTTGACCACCACTTATGGGCCCATGTTTAATTTTTTGTGCGATGGTCTGTATGCAAGTATCAAATGAACCACGTCGAAATGAAGGTGTTATAAGCTGATGACACATTCAACTACCTTGTAGAGACAAAGAGTTCAACCAGACATCATATGCAAGCAGAATAGGCGAGCATAATTTTATCATTACCATGAAAGAAAAACGAAAAAAATAAATTAACCAAATTCTACTATGGAAAGCAAGATATTGACAGAAAATCGAACGAAAAGCTCAAACAAAAACCAAAAACAACAAAAAGAAATCATTAATTCCGCTCCAAAATAGTGGCATTCGAACAATTCGAAAAAGAGGACATAGATCCTCGCTATTTGGTTGCAAGAAAACAGAGTAGAACAAAATAAAAACAAAAAAAAATTTTCACAAGAAAAATGAAACCCTGACTCTATCAAGGTTTACTACTTTCTTTCAAACATCCTCCATTTTATTGGACAAAAAAAAGAACATAATAATCAGACATCGCAGATAAAGAAAGGAAAAAAAACGAGAGATGCTTACATTTTGCTTAAGGACTCAAACCAACCCGTTTCCTTCTATTCTCTCTCCTAAAGCTAGAGAGACAAAGAGAGGGCGCAAGGAGCATGGTAAAGGGGATCAAGGAGAAGAAACTGCAATTCCACAATAAAAGCAAATGCAAGAATTTTGGGTGATTCAAAAAATGGCTCTCTGGGTGGCGTGTAGGCAGCAATAGCACAGGGGGAGAGAAGATAGAGAAAGAGAGGGAGAGGATGAAGTGAAAAAAAAGACTGGATTTTTCTCTCCTTTTTTTTTTTTTTTTTTTTTCTTTCACTTTTTTTTTTCTTGATTGTCGTTAGTTTTGTATCGTTATTAAATTTAAAGACTTAAAAATAATATTGAGCCCATTCAAACATGGATTCAAGACTTTAAACCCAAAATTCAAATTTAAGACCTAAAACGAAGACCCATACCTGATATGGAACATAGCCACGATGTTTGGGTTCATATTCTTTCTCATTGAAAGTTGTAATGTGCTCCCGACTCCCGACTCCCGACTCCCGAATATAACGAATTTATTATTTTATTTTTTATAATCGAGTGTCTGAGCTAATTTACACGCACTTCAAAACGAAAAATCTGAGAGCAACTCTAAACGATTTGATAGTACTTATTAGATATTGAACGAAACAATTGTATTTAATGGACGGGTGTGACTCACCGTGTGAGTTTACTGGTGAGTACTTGAATTTATTGCTATTTACTACTTTTCATTTCTATTTTATTTTAGTTTTACGTCAATCATCTGCACATCTAAGTAGCGTTCGGTAATCTAAATTATTATTATTATTATAATTATTTATTTCTCTTCACCCTTTTATAATTTTTTTTAAATTTTTAAATTTTATATAAATTTTTTAATTTTTTCCCTTTACTTTTTTATCTATTCCTAAAATTTTACTCTAAAATTTTATTAAAATTTTGATCCTAAACTCTATGTAATGCTTAAGCCATACTGGGCCACAACTTTAGCTCCCTTGAGCTACCATCTGACAGAGGGATGGAAAAATAACTATCAGAAGGAAAACAATACCACAAAATTCTTGAAGTCGTACCTACTTATTTCTTATTAAATTGTTTGAATTTTAGCATCTTAACCGTCTAGTGTCGAGAAAATTTAATTCTTCTTTATATTTAATATATAGAATTATGTCGTGGGATGAAAATCAAGAATCTAAGGAAGTCTTCTATTATCACTATTGTGAAGTTAATTAATATAAATAATCTATCAGAGCCATACATCTATCATAGAATGCCATGCTATTTCTTAAACTATTGAAAGACCTGATAATTATAGACCCGGTTGGTGTGACCCGTTTCATTAGCATTTCTGGATCAAATAGTAGTATAGCAATGGAACATCTAATATAGTTATAGATAATATTATGGATAATACTGCATCTCATATCTGATGAATATCATGTTTCTAATAAACCCTTAAATAATTGGAGTAAAGTTATATAAACAATCAACTTTAGTTTAATAAGATTATGCAACAATTAATTCCAATTGGTAAAGAATATGATATGATTCAAAATCATATAATCAAGGTTTAAATATATGCATAATAGCAGTCAAGGTTTAAATTTTTACTAGAGTCTTACGATATAATTTATCTTGTTGTAAACCTTTATGAATATTAAATATCAAACTAGAAGGATATAATAATAGGATAATATACTTTGGAAGCAAAGTAGTTTGAAAACAAAATCCATTATTACAAATATGAACATTACGTTGACCATCCGCTTGAGATAAACATTTTGAAAATATTTTGAATCAATTAAATGCAATTTAAAAGAATCTACTAAATAGTAGTAAAACTGTAATCTTGAATACGTATATATTTCAACATGCCATTTTTTAAAAATAATTCAATGATTTGTAAAAAAGGTTCAAAAGTAGTAAAGTAGAATATAATTTCAGGAGGTAAATCATCAGTTGTTAATTCAGAAGTTGATAGTTGTTGTGTTTTTAATAAATATATTTCTGTTAATAATTTATCGTTTATCTCCTCTCAGAAAAGGAAGAGAAAAAGTTCTGTACGGCTCTGTTCACACGTAGGCACGTACACACGATCAACTGCGGAACTCATATATCTATATATATATATATATGCTCAAAGAAAAAGGAGAGAAAAAGCAGTCTACGGCTCTGCTCACCACGTAGGCACGTACGTGATCAACTGCGGAACTCAGATTTGTCGCGGGAGCTGCTCACGCTCCATATGAAAAAGCTCCAGTTTCCTCCCGTTTTTAACTGATGAAATATGCGTGTTAAAAAATTGATCCAAGGGCTAAAATTCTACTAACCATTCTACGGACTTCACACCCTAAACGTTAACGGCACAAAATATCTCTTCGTCTTCCGTAAGTTTTTGCCCCGCTCCATAGGTGCTCTGCAAAACTTATCAATTAAACTCTCTCCATTATCGCTCATTAAAAAAAAACTCTCTCCATTATCAATTCCACAAAGACCACAAGCTCTCACCTCCCAAATGAACTGTTACGGACTCCGACATAAAAGAAATGCGTATGAGTGGGTGCTGATTTTGTCTCTCTTTTTCGTATTTTTTCTTGTGTTGTGGAATAGTGGAGGTGGAAGACGGAGGGGTACGACATAGGAGGAGAAGTTGAACCGGAGGAGGAAGCCATGGATGAGGGATTTGAATTACTGTCTGCCATTGAGAACGAAGTTGTCATTTTCTACTGCCCGGATATCGTCTTGAATGCAAGAGAAAAGACAATAGTTTGTATCTGTTTGTATTTCCTCAAAGGTGCAATGTACAGAAGTGTCGACCTATATAAGATACATAATTAAGGGTTTTGTGCTGATTTTTTTTTAAAGAGGACAGTATTTCAAAATTTTATTAAATAAGCCTGACTTGTGGCGAACTTTTTTTGTGCTGACTCATCCCGTGATTCTCCCATATTTCATCGAGCACATAGCGGGCAGTGTGGTACAAGAATTACAGAGAGAGAATGGAGATGTACAACAGACTCCTAAAATACAGAAATTCGAAAACAGCCAACAGTATTCCATATTTAAAGTTATTCCAGAGTTATCCGCATTTTCCAAAGGAAATAGCATTTGAGAAATATAAAGAAGGTGAATGCTGTGCAAAGGTCATGCATGGCGATTGGCGGAAGCGGTGCAAAGGTCTTAAGAGAGCTCTTGCTCGTCGGCAAAGAGAGTTTAGCAGAGAAATTGTTAGGAACGGCGTAAAGCGAACACAAAAAGAACAAATACGTTTACGCCGTTAACTTCCAGGTTACAGGACTTTAGAGTAGTTGACAAGATTCTAGCCCTTGGATCAATTTTTTAACGTGCGTGTTTCATCCGTTAAGAAACGGGAGGAAACTGGAGCTTTCTCGACGTGAGGTGAGCCGCTCCCTTTTGTTGCGTGTTGTAAACGAGGTATCTTTTGTCTTGCTTGTCAGATTAGCTGACGTTTTATCCAAAGAGACCGTGCCCCGTTCCCAATCTGATCGATCTTTCGGGAGAAAAACCAGAAGACAAAACGAGTCCATTTCTAGTCCCACCACCACCTCCTTCTTCCTCCTCATCGCGTTTGTCGTTCGTCTCCACCCTCTATTTTCTCCAAGAGTCAGAAAATCAACTTAATTCTGGCATGGCAACCCCAGCGCCGCGTCTGGACCTCTGCTCGGTCCTCGCCGAATCGAAGCGCATCCTCAATGCTCACTCGCGCCACTTCCTCGCTCTCTCCGTCCTCTTCCTCCTCCCTCTCTCTTTCTCCCTCGTCGTCTACCCAACCCTTCTCCACCTCCTCACCCATCACACCCCCAACAATTCCAGAGTCTTCCTCAGCTCCTACCTTTTTCATTTTCATGCCCATCATCATCAACAACAGGCCGTCTTCTCCAACATCCTTCTCTCTCTCCTTTTCTCCCTCTTCGTCTTTGTCTTCTCGCTCTTTGCTGTCGGCTCCATCACCTACAGCGTCTTCCACGGCTTCTATGGCCGACCCGTCAAGCTCATCTCCGCCATCAAATCCATTTTCAATTCCTTCTTGCCCCTTTTGGTGACGGTTGTCCTTTCCCAGGCCATTATCTCTCTGACTTGTATTGCTTTTGGGCTTTTGCTGTTCTTACTAATGAGAGTGGTTGAGCTTTTGGGGCTTGAGGCTGAGTATTCTTCACCTTATTTTATGACATTTTTCGGGGTTGTGTTGCTTGTTTGGGTTGTGATGTTGGTGTATTTGCAAGTGAATTGGACGCTGGCGTGTGTGGTTGTGGTGGTGGAATCTAGCTGGGGGTTCGAGTCGTTGAGGCGGAGTGCGAGTTTGATCAAGGGGATGAGAGGGGTGGCGCTGTCGTTGTTGTTATTTTTTGGGTTTTTTGCGGGGATCGTGATGTGGACCAGTGCGGTTTGGGCGGTGGGATCGGATGGAGCAAGTGAGGGGTGGAAGAGTTGGGAGTTTGTTGTGCAAATTGTGATGGCTTCTATTTTGCTTATGGTGGTTCTGCTTTACACTGCCGCGGCGAGCACGGTGCTGTATATGTATTGCAAGGCAATTCATGGAGAGCTAGCATTGGATTGCTGAAGAGTTTGCTCGCGAGTATGTTAGCCTGCCGTTTCATGGCGGGAAGGTCCCGCATGTTGTTTCGGTTGTACTTAGTTGATTTAGAATGAGGTTAGTGACCTGGAATGGATGCCTCAAAGCTTCATTTCTTTCTTCTTTTTCTTCCTCACCAACCTCCCCCAACCGCCCCCAAAAAAAAACTATTCGGGTGTCTTTTCCTCGCTGCAGTGGTTTATTATATTTGCATGTAAAATCAATGACATGTATATAAAGGAAACATATATAAAACTTGTGAATACCATAAGATAACGTCAATTCTGAATTTTGTGTTACTTGTTCTTTTCTGTACACAAGCATAGTTCACTTTGTTAGCTCCTGTGGCATTTTTTCATTCCCATTGAAAGTTAATGGCTTCATAGTGTCTGAAGCGGGAGGGTTTTTTGAGAGCAGTTTGACTGGGGATTTAGGATAAGTCTTACTTCTTAGTGTGCTCACATTGTGTTTCATAATACTTGTGTAAATGAATACGAGAAGTTGAATGAGGGGTTTATTTATTTATTTAGTGTTGGGGTAATTGTGATGTCTCCTTGTCAAACAATGTTAGCTTCAAAATTGTTGTCATTAAATCCAAAAGTAGATAAGGAAACAAACAAATAGGAAATAGGAAAATCAACTTTACTTCAGTGCTTTAAACCAGCAAAATAGCTTTCAGGGCTTCATTGGTTCTTGATAACCTTGAGCATATAGCATCCAAATCAAGCCTATTTTTTTATGGCTTTGTGCTTTTCATTGATGGCATATTATTCAATGACTCAATGAAGTGTTTGAAGCATAGAATCCTTGAGGAACAGACATGAGGGCAGTTCAAGCCAAATGATGCAGATGTCCTGTGCATCAGGCATTAATCCAAGAATAAGCATGGTTGAGACTTTCCGAGGGTGATTTCGTGATAAGAAGTTATATTTTGTGTGTAAATTTGCACGAGCTTTTTCTTATAGTTGCGACTATGTGGTTTCTTCTTCATGTTGAGAGGTTTGTACATCTTTATTATGTAAATAACTAAGGACTGAAAAAAATGAAATCCACCTATGCTCAAAAGTGGAAGTTAGGACCTACAACACTTCCAAATTCATGAATCTGTAATTCCATAATCCTGAAGTCAATAATTGGTTGGTAGCAATTAATATTTTTTATTTCTTAATATGTTGTTTTCCATTACTATATGAGCTGAAGGGCTTTTCTTGAACTGTGATTAAGATAGCTTAGATGGGTTGGATCAGATGACGGCCAGGTTGTGCACAAATTAAGAGCTAAGCATCCTTCTTATTTTATTGGTAACTAGCTGAACATCCTTCATATGGAGTTGGCTCATATGAGCCTTGGTCTGTCGTTTGTTGTCTTGTTTGTATTACCCTAATGCTACAGAATAGTGGCTTTTTGTGTACGTTTCACAATATATGGTGCTGCACGTGCATGGATTGGCCCTACTCATTTTTTTCCTTTCTAGTAAGTTAATCCTTTCTCTAAGTCATGCTTGGGGTGAAAACTGAAATTATGGTGGAAAAGTTGTTTTAGCAATGTTTCTTCCGCAGTGTGGAAGTGTTGGTGAATACTAATTTTGTATTAGATGTCCTGTAAGGTTGTTAATTGAACCAGACACCCAGAGAGGAAGTTTAGTATTTAAATGTGGCGAGCAACCATCAAAACCCTAGAATTTAAGGGTATGTAGTGGCCCTGCTCTATGCTAGGTGTCGGTCCATAATAGTTGTATTGGGGCTTCAACTGAGATGCTAATATCTCTTTCATGACATAAAGTAGTGATTTTGGCAGAAATTATAGGCCAAGCTTGTCTTCTTTCAGAGGATTTGCTAGTCATGCTTCCAAAGATGCTCTGGGCTGTGCTAGTTCTTCACTTTGTGTGCTAAACAGTGATGGGAATGATGAGTGACATTGATATTGACTACTTACCTGAGCTTCACCGCGCGTTTTGGAGTCATGAACTAATGTCAGCTACAAACTGAAAAAGAGGTTGATGTCAATTTCACCTACTAGGTTCATCCAACGTGCACCTCTTAGTATGTGCTAGTGAATCCCATTTGGATAGGAATTTGGGGTCTCCATGTTTATACAAACTGAAAAAGAGGTTGATGTCAATTTCACCTATTAGGTTCATCCAACGTGCACTCTTAGTATGTGCTACTGAATCCCATTTGGATAGGACTTTGGGGTCTCCATGCTTACCCCATCACCTTCAGCTTTGAGGATTGGACAAAACCACAATGTCAGACAAAATCCCTGGCACCAACGGGAGGGAGTGTGTAGCTACATGATTTTCAATACCTTGTTGCCAACGGCATCTCTCAACTTGTAAGTGTAGAAATAAAAGACCCTGTTTCAGGTCTTGGCTGATTAAAAAATCCTCTTAGAATCAGACAAAGTTAGACAAGGAGTATGTATCTACACATGATTTTGAATACCTTGTCACCAACAGGATTCGACTTCTTACTCCATTATCTGATCAGGTGGCGCGATTTTGGTCTCCATGCTATCCATTCAACCTGGTTATATTGGTCAGTCTCAACCGGCTTGAAAGAGTAACTATGCTAGAGTACTGTTTGGATGCATCTTACTATCATAAAGCATTCTTGTTGGTGTGTCCAATTTGGAAAATGGGATCCCCATTCTTGTTCCGTGCTTGTAGACATGTTCTTGGTATTGTGGGTACCCATCTTGTGATGAGATACAGAACCACCATGGGATGATTACTACCAATAAAGATCCCTTGCTGCGCTCTTTCTATATATCTTAAATCATTAGTTGGCCCAAGGGGGAAGAATGGATTCGAATGATCCAATTCACTGCTGACCGACCGACTCTCTTTGGAACAAAGCTTAGCTGGAATTGATCATTAAGACAAATGATAGAGAAAATAACAGGTTGTCAGAAAAGTCGTGGTATATGACAACTGGATACGATGAAACCAGAGGTAAGGAGTGTGCTAAGACCAACTAAAGACGCTGTCTGGAAATGTAATACTGAAAGCGAAAGACGTTATTAGAAGGATTTTTTATTTTTTTGGAGGAAGAAACTTAATCTCAGAGTTACAGAAGCCATGCCATTTTATCTCCGGCAAAGAAAGGGGAAGCTATAGCTGTGGGGATGCTTCCTGAATGATTTTTGGATGCTGCCCATCAAGTCATGTTCGATAGTGTCCCAACTGCGGGGACGTTTTCCCTTGATCTCCAGGATGGGGCATTTTTCTGAGGAGTGCATTCCTGAAGAGATCAGCAATTCTCCATTTAAGTTGAAAGAGCTTGTGCGACGAACAAAGAGTCACATTTGTTGATAAGCTCGATGCCATTCGATTATTAATAGTGGTGTTTGTGCTTCTTCCGCTAGAAGTCCATTTCTTGATCGAAACTTTGATCGGACTTCATGTATGATCACGGTATTTTATTGCCAAATGGCAAGTAGAGGACAACAACATCATTTGTAAGATTTTTAGCGCAAACAAGGGTGATTATACAGAAAATTGAGGATACAGCAAATTCCGACACAACAATAAAGATTTTTGAACGGATGCTTAGCTTTTTCAGTTCAAGGACGGCCATGCTTAGGCTTTGTGTTGTGATGTTTTGCAAAAAAAAAAAAAAAAAAACCCTTTAAAATTTCAGAAAATTTGATAGTAGCGTGAATATTTAGGTAGGTTTGGTGAACCTTTTTTTAGATATTTAATTGTAGATTAATTTTTGTTAGAGTTTGTAAAAAGGTATACCATGTAGATCCATCTACATGATTTGATGGAAAGTATTAAAGTTTAATGAAAAATATGGAAAAGATAATATTTGATAATTTTTTTTAAAAAAATGTATTGAAGTTTGTATGAAAGTTGGTGGGGTTTACTATGAATTTTTGAAATTTTGGATGATGGGTTGTGATTGTGCTCAAAAAATTTAGCCAAAAAACTCTGAATTTTTTTAGCCTGAGGATTGCACAAGTTGTTTTGAACTACAGGTTCTAGTAAAATCTCCTCAATTCTCTTTGTTGGCTTAAGTACTGGATATAATTCCGTGGACAATGAACCGATAGATGCATCGTCATTGTCCACATGCCCAAGAGGTTTCAAGGGGAACAAAAAAGCTCTATGAGACTATGAGTAGCCACCAAAAATGCAAAGGAAATCACCAGATCGCGTCCTTCAATCAGCCGGCGGGTTTCTCCGGCTATCAACGAGAACCTACTTTGACGTCACGGAAGAGACTTATTCGCAGTAGCAGCTGCAATGTGCAACAACCTAATTTATTCTATATGCTTGGACCAAAGAATCACTAACCACCAATCCAAGGGAGAAGAAAAGAACAGGCTGCTTCGTCCGCAGCCCAGAATGACAGAGACTCACTCAACTTCTTATTCAATCACTACCACATTCTTCATTTCCAACAGATGGGATCATCAATGCGGGAGTGGAAGATTTACGTTCTATCCTGTCTCACGACGGTGGCAGTGGCACTATAACTAAATTCCTTCGAACCGCAAGTCTGGACAGCTCCTAATCTTACCGGGTGCTGATATGAGTTGGCTTTGGTGATATCCCTGTCGCTGGAATTTCAGATTCTTCTACGTTCCTCTTATCAAACGCGTGCTGAGACTCATATGTCGTAACCCAACTTGTGGGATTCAAATAAATTATGGCTTAGAAAAAGGGGAAAGGGATTTTCATGCATGTCTGATTGTCCAACGTGGGCACTACTTGCAGGTTATCTGCTTCTGCCGTTCTGCCAAAAATATCAGTGTACGTGCATCTGGAGTGAGCTCTCGTCTAAATTCTCGAGCCTTGCGTCTTTCTTCGTTTCGTTTGAGTAATCCTTCTTTTCCAACAGATTCAGAGATAAGAAGCAGAATAAATCACAGATAAAAAAACGTTTAAAGCTTAAGGCCGCAGACTTATTTTAGCCCAGAGCCAGAGGCTGACCATGGTGAAATGCCTGAAGGATCACGAGAGACGAGTGGGAAACAGGAATATTGTTTGTTTTTTCGAAGACTTGGAATTAACAATGAAAGGTTAAGCAGAAGCCATACAAGAGGAACTAGAAAACCACGAAAGGATGAAATTTGGATGTCACAAGCACTACAGAGGCAAATTACCATCTTGTCAAATCCCTGAAATCCGCCAGAAGCGGCCATGAAGCTCAAGCAAAATACAATGGTTATGCACCTTGGTGGAACCGCAAATTCTAGTATTCCTGTACAGCCTTCATAGATGTCTTCCCCATGAAACCTTGATTCGGTGATCCCAAAGCCCATTACCAACTTAATTGGCAAAGAAGACAACTGTCACTTGGGGCCTGAAACACCATGGCCAACAAATGAAAGAATGTTGTAGTATTCTTCCCCTTAATGGAATCAAAATGATCGGAACTTCGTCAATTCATAACTGGTCAAAGCTTTCTGTTGTAATCCTGGCTAGAAGATGTAGCATCTAGTTTAATAACCCTCTCATCATGACCAAAGCCGAAAAGAAGGTTACTCCAGTTTGACGACCCTTGCACAATTCTTGAGGGAACTCGGTCGCTATCTTCCCCACCAGAAGCTTCATACCCATCACTAGTTGACCTCGACAGAGGGATTCCACCCTGAGCAAGGGCACCTGTGGCAGACAGACCTCTGAGTCTCCTTGCCTCTTCAGCTCCTGATGAAGAGACCCGAAAGGGGTGAATATCTGGTGAGTCTAAACTGCTCTCCGGTGAAGAAGAAACAATCCCAGCCGAATTTGACATTGCTCGGCTTGTTTGGAAAGCACTACGTGCCTCAAGTTGAAGAGGGGCCAAACTAGCTGACGTATCCTTGAAACCTTTCTCAACTGCTTTAACTGAAACTGTCTCAAGGGGTAGTTCAGCCGGAAGGCGCACCCGCTTATATGCTCGCTTTCTATTATTTTCAGGTCTTGGGACCATCCGGCGGCCACTGCTGCCAAAGCTACTTTCGGGTTCTAGGCCAAAGGGGTTATCCCGTCTGTGTACAGGCTGCAAGATTCTCGATTTTTTTCTTGCCTCTGCAGCCGCCTTTGAGACATCTTCTCCATTTAATCGTGCTAAAGTCCATGGACTGATCTTTACCGCTGCAGGATTTTTTTTCTTAATCTGTTCCTCTCCCACCATCTTTTTCCCCAATGAACTCACGGATCCAGTTTCGGGAGGAACAACATCAAACTGCAAGAAATACAGATATAACAGTAGCATTAACAAACAGAACCATATGATCTATCATCATAAAAGCTCGTTTTCAATATTCATCATGATCAATAGTATGTTCCCGATTAGAGCACTACAACCACTTGTGCACGGCCAAAAACTTGAGACGGGCAACAAAGTGAGAAATGCATAACTCATGGAGTCTTCTATGAAAAAAATAGGGACTTCAGCAATCAAATATAAATCCACTCCAATGCTCTTTTGACATATAATTTGTTGTTAGTTCACCCCATTTAAAGGAGCTAGTGTTTTCTCTCCACCGACTTCCTAAAATCCTTCACAATGAAGAAAATGATGGAACCTTACAAGGTTACTGATTCAGCAAAAGACCATTCTAACAGGCAGACTCACTAAAATGTTACAGAAATGCAAATCAAGAAGAGGTGGTAACAAAATGATTCTGGAAAGGATAAAACATGATACAAGAGAATTCCTAAGCCAGTTATTTAACATCTATATTCATAGGTACACTATTAATTTTAACTAAAAAGTACATAACAAGCATCAAAATATATACAAACATATCTAAGGTGATTTAAAGACAATGATAGATAGTATATCAATGCATTCATCCACAAAATGGTATTTTGAGCACGAATAGACTAGAATCCAGGCTGACACAATAATATGTGCAATAAACAGGAAAAAAAGCAAAGAGAGAGAGAAAGGACCCATTGATCTAAAGCTTAACCCAGAGTTTCACCAACTGACCAAAACCTAGGGTTTGAAGAAACAAGATGTCAAAGACAACGGAAAGGGAAGGAAGAACTCCAAGCGAGGGCAGAACATGGTGGACAACTAAAGCAAGAGCTGGTCTTCAGAGACGATGAGAGTAAGCCACCGTGATGCACGAGAAGGTTTGGAGCAGTTGAAGCCGAGGGCCGCAATGCTCACGAGAGACAGAGTGTGTGTGTGTGTTAGAGAGAGAGAGAGAGAGAGGGAGGGAGAGCACGCAGAAAGAAGGCATCTGACTTAAGCTTTTTTGAGTCATTCACCCCGCCAATTTAACCCATCCCTATATCTCAGAAGTGTTCGTATCCAGGATGCAAAAATAACTTTCTAATTCCCAGGCATGTATCCAACCATGTCAATGTAAAACTAAAGACAATCTATCCCATAGAAACTTTTGTACGCTACATTTTAAACTGATCAGATAATTGTATGCAGCCCAGACTGCATCATTTCTATTTCATGTCCCAGACAGAGACAGTATTAAGGCAACCAGCAAAGAAAGAACACAAATGTTACACACAAACAGGAAAAGTTGTCATTTGGGAGATGACACACTGATTATTGGGGCAGAGCTACTTATCTAATATGAGGAAACTGCACCCAATTGCTATTTCCAAAGAAGTGAAAACTGGTAAAAATTACCTGATCTTCTAGAAATAGGCGTGGCGGTGTGCACCATGCACCGCGGTGGAAGGTTGTAAAGGAACTTGCACTGCTTAATCCAGTAAGTGAGCTGGCAGGAGACATTTGGGGACTCTGCTGAACTCCAACTCCTTGTTGCTCTTGCTCCTGCTCTCTCAGAGCTATGATGTAATCATATGTACTGATTCCCTATGTCAATTGCAGTTGATTTTTATTCCAAGATAGTGGATCCAGCGAAAGGGAGTGTTAATGCCATACATAGAAAGAGAATTCTCCCTTTTCAGTCTTGCACGCCGATAAAATGTACGGTGAAGAAAAAAGTGTAAAACCATAAATAATACTCAAGAAGCAGATTCTGAATATCCATTGGGAGGAAAGTGAAAAAAATCAGATATTTTCCATAAGAACCTCGGGAGCTAACAACCCCCCTCCCCACCACAATAAGAATCAAGGCAACTTTAATAAAGAGAAAAAATCAAGGCAACTTTGCTCAAAGAGAAAAAATGCCCTATAAATTTCGTAATCGTCCAAACCATGGGGCCTTAATGTCATGTATGAGAGTCCCCTGTAAAATAATTAATGGGGCCTTTGAATATTTTATATTACATTTAATAATTTTTAGATAATTTTAAATATTTTATATTAAAATTCATTTAAAAGGCCTAGTAATTTATACTGCCATGGGCTCCATTTGGTTTGAGCCGGCCCTGCCCTTAAACACCAAGAAAACAATACAGCAAAATAAACCATGAAGAAGCAATGTCGAAACAATTAACCTCATGATGATTTGCAAGACTGGTCGTGCTCATACCTTCTTTATAAGGAGGATGTGAAAGAAGAAAAGCTGAGCTAGTGGTAGCGTAGCAATCATAGCCAAAATGGTGCACAGTGCCTGTAAAAAGTTAAGAGTTAACTTGAGGATACAAGCAACCATCTAAGGAAACACAGTGACGAATAAATTCCTGGCCTTATTAACTTTAAAGCCATTGGAAAAACACCTGACGGATGGCTAAGCAGAAGGGCCATGTTTTTAGGTTGGTCAGAATCGTAGGGCGGGACCTTTCAGTGTGTTCATGTGGAGATGTGTCATGTGGTGGTTTTGTGTGTGTTTGGGATGGTGTGGTTGTTATCTTTGGTTGCTTATTGTGGGTTCTCGGGGATGTAGTATTTATTTATTGAGGTTATTAGCTTTTCTGGATTTTTTGTTTGTTTTTCTTTTTTTTTTTTTTTTTTTTTTTTGAGTTGATTCGGTCGTTCTGTTTTGATTTGTGGGGATGCCTTGGTGTACGTTGTTGTGGTGTATTGGCTTGGTTTGAGGTGGGGCTGTGGGGGTGGGGGGTATGGGTCGTAGTTTTTTTCTTTGTTTATTAGTTGTGTAGCTTGGGAGCAGGTTGGTATGTTTGCGGTGGGAGGATCGGTGTGGGCGCGTCTGTGTCTGTGTGGTCTATTTTTGTGTTTCGTTGGCCCTGATGGACGTCGGGTTGGGTGCGGTCAGTTGGGTGGTGTCTTCGTGCGTCCTTCTCCTGGGTTGATGTTTGCGGAGGGGCGTTTAACGTTTGCAGGGTAGCGGCACTTTGGATTGCTTTATGCAGGTGGGAGTCCACGGCTTCGATGGATTTTTGTGTCGTATGTTTTGTTATTTGTGTTACGCGACTCTTGTGAGGGTTGACGCTCTTTGGGGCCTTTCTTGTGATCAGATTTCGTGGCGCGTCCTTTTTTCCACTTTACTTCGCTTGCCGGCCAGCTTGGATTAACCGTTTGCGACTTGAATTTCTCGCTCTTTCTGCGGGCATTTCCGGTTTACGGCTCCAGCCCACTTTGGTGTCGCTTCGCACCCTTTTTTTTATCCACTCGTTTCGCCTTAATTGACAGTGGTTTATTGGGCGATGACCACACCTACCATGCCCTTCACTTCTAGGGGTTAAGTGACGGCGTAACTGCACTTCTCATCCCTCTCAAGAGGTGCTTTTGCCCTTAGGGTGCCGTGACGCTGACCTTGCACCGAGACCTACCGATAGCAGGGCTCGGATTTTGCATTCCGCTCTCTTCTTGGTTTGTATTGGGTTGTCAGCCTCTTTATATGGGGCCTTCAGCTACCCCGCTGCCGCTCCTCTGGTCGTTTTGGGCTCAGGAAATTACACAGCTTGGTGATACACGACTTTTTCGTCTTTTTTGGGGACTTTAGTTAGATTATAATAATGGAGAATGTGATGCACAATATGAATTTCAAGCGGTTGTCTGCCGTCCATTGGTACTTTCCTTTATCTCTCTCTTCTCACAGGTTGGTATCTTGGTGGCCGATGAAAGGTGGAGGCAGGGCTGATTTGTGCCATTTGATACTTCAATCAAAAGGATGAGACTTACTTCCATTATTGGAGAGATTCCGTCGCTAATACAATATAGATACTGCGCTTAGTTTTTTTTTTTTTTTTTTTTTTTTTTTTTTTTTTTTTTTTTTTTTTTTTTTTTTTTTTTTTTTTTTTCTTTGTCAAACTGATAATATCCTACATCCATGTTTATGTTATGTAAAGCAAGGTTTCTCGGAAGGTAGAGATTGAAAATTTTATGTAATTTATGTCCGAATTATATGATAAAATTTCAAAAGAAATAGACACAATAAGTGAATCTCATTATAAGGCTTATACTACTTAAAATTTTATATGGGTAAAATTAAATGGTGTAAGATCAACTTGTTGTGTCTATTTATATTTGAATTCTACCATACTATTTGGACAGATAGTTGTAGAGGATTTTGATTCTCTAAAGATTAGATGCATGAACACTAGATAGAAGTAGCCAGATTTTATAATAATCATGCACAATTAAGTTAATCTTAGAGAGAGTGATTTGTTGGTGGATTTGGTTTGGAATACAGATACTGATAATCACGAGCAATTAATTTTGTAACACAGACAGATCTGATTAACTTGGGAAACAGGTTTTGTGAGAGGGTGGAAATCATGATAATAAAAAAATAGTTTGTTAAAAAGTGTTTCGTATCGTTTTACTAAGCATTGGGCTCCAGCCCACGATCACAAGGAGTATTGACTCAATATTTCCAATGGGACCCGTTGGTCGTCTATATTTTTTTTTTCTTTCTTCCTCTCCCAAACGTTGGCAGACGTAAAACTTTCCCCCTATATTTCTAAAAAACGCTATGCGAGTTTTTTTTTTTTTTTTTGTTTTTTTTTTTTTTTTTTTTTCAGTGGTTTTTTAGAGAAAACGCTGCTAACAATTGTATCTTTTTCATTTCAAATCAAAAAAAAAAATTGCGGCGTTTGTGTATGCATAGTAAATTGGGTGGTTGAGCATTGTTTGTTATATAGCTGTGTATATAATATATATAATAGAGCATAAACATTATTGATATGCCAGATGAAGATTTTAGTATATATGTAGGAAAATATATATATATATCCCTATCTATGATAATCAGACTGAACCTCCTGATAAGACTTTTCTTACGTAATCTGAAATAATATCTTTACAACGATCTTATTCTATTCATGTTTTACAAAATAATTTTGTTCTTAATAAAGATATTTTACGAAAAGATTTTGAGTCCTTAGAAAATATTAAGAAAAGACTTTGGTTTTTTGATACTTATGATAAAATAGACCAAGCTTATATACGTAGTATTTATTATACTCATTTAAATACAGTACAACAACATATACCTTTCTTTTCATGGTTTGAACAATATTTACCTACTTTAAATGTTCTTACTAAGAAATACCATGGCTTACCACTAATAGTCAACAGATTTATGAATTTTATCCTCCTAAAACTACCATTAGTATAGATCATCAAGCCAAACAATATTTTGCAACTCCCTATAAAGTCAATACTTTAAATAATAATGATAAAAACTTTGATAATATTCAACAAAATAATTATACAAATGTTTATTTACAACAACTCGGTATTCATTTAACTAAACTGAATCTTTAATAAAACCATCTGCTCCTGTTAAAATCTCTAAACCTCAACCCATGTTTATTCCTCATGAATTACCACCCATGCCTCCTTTAAACAGTCGAAGCTACTACAGAAAAATTAGATAAAATTAATGAATTGCTTGCTAAATTATCTATGCTAAATTATCAATAAATGAAAAGAATAAAATTACTGCTTCTTCTTCTAAAATATAAATTTTAAATCAATCTAGTTCATCTTCTAGTCCTATTACTTCTGACTCTGAATCTGAAACTGATACTCCTGATATTGATATACAAAAATTAGAATCTCAATTTCAAGAAGACTTAAATCTTAATAAAATACATCGCTCCAAAAAAAAATAATAAATATGAATCTAAATATTATCACTTAAATAATAGAAATTATTATCCTCGACCTACACCTCCTGATTTACAATATGAAGAAAGACATTTATTACACTTTTCTTTTTCTGCCAATGAAATTTATGAATGGAATATTGATGGAATATCTGAATATGAAATTCTTAATATTTTGAATGAAATGTCTATGTATGCAAATGTTTTACGAAATAATCATCGTACAGAACGACAAGTTTATAATTGTATATTAACTGGTTTTACTGGTCAATTAAAACATTGGTGGGATAGATATTTAAATGATGATGAACGTAATACTATTCAAGATGCAATAAAAAGAGATGCTGATAACAATCCTGTCCTTAGTAATGGTCAACAAATACCTGATTCTGTTAATACTTTATTATATACTATTACCAAAAATTTTATCGGTGATCCAGGAATATATAGAGAACGTTCTTCTGATTTTTTGTTAAATCTTAAATGTCCTACTATGGCTGATTTTCGCTGGTATAAAGATATATTTTTATCAAAAGTATTATTACGTGATGATTGTAATCAAGCTTATTGGAAAGAAAAATTAATAGCAGGTTTACCTTATTATTTTGCTCAAAAGGTTCGTATTAATTTAGCTAATGATCAAGGTGTTATTTTGTATGATCAATATACTTATGGTGAAATGATAAATATTATTAATCGAACTGGTTTATTAATTTGCAATGATTTGAAATTAAATAAAACTTTAGAAATAGAGAAAAAACAAACTCGTAAAGAATTAGGTTTTTTCTGTGAACAATATGGTTATTCTGTTCCTTTACCCCCCTCAAAACATAAAAAACATCATAAATATTATTCTTCAAAACCTTACTACAAATCTAAACATAAATATAAATCGAAACCATATAAGAAATCTTTTCCTCATACAAAACCTAAACATAAATCTAAGAAAAAAGATATTACTTGTTGGAAATGTGGAAAAACATGTCATTTTGCTAATAAATGTTATGTTAAAAAACAAATAAAAGAATTAGATGTTTCTCCTGAAATTAAAAAACAACTATGTAAAATATTTCTTAATATAAATTCTTCTCAAACACCTGTATCAGAAACTAATTCTTCAACTACTTCTGAATACGAAAGTTCTTCTTCTGATAATGATAAAATTCAGCTTTGCAACTGTTTTGAAGAAAATTGTACCTGTCAAAAACAAATATCTGTGTTATCACAATCTGATCAATTATTATTAGAAATTATTTCAAAAATCCAAGACCCTAGTTTACAGCAAACCTATCTTTTAAAAATGAGAGAATTAGAAAAATAATAATACTTCTGTTCCTTCTAGTTCTTCTCAGTCACAAAATCTACTACCCGATACTCATTATGATTATAGCAAAATATTAGCTCGCTTTTCTTCTTCAAATATTAAACCTCTACTACACAAGACTTAAACAATAAAAAAGAAATTAAACAATTACAAAATACACAAACAAATTTTACAAAAATCACTGATCATTTTTACTGAACTTTGTTTACTTTAAAACCCAATCGGAACAACCATTACAAATATCTGATTTACCTACTTCTTCGGAATCTTTTCCTATTATACCATCT